>PPLB01002527.1:1765-26363 GCA_003706365.1 Citeromyces siamensis
GGCTTGGTGCGACGAAAGCTGGAGGTGGTGGCATCATTGTTGATCCCTGCGTTCCATACGGCGCAAAAGAGGTTGTGGAACCAAATGGAAGATTTGGTCCCGGAGCCGGTGGCTGGCCATATGCCTGTGGCGCGCCATATTGGTGAATAGGAGGTGGCTGAGGATGCGAACGGTTGAAAGTGGTATGGCCATATACCGGCGGTGGCATAGGCACATGACTGATATAACCGCTTGTGGTGTGTTTCTTGTAGAAGTTTCCTGAAGGAAAAGAGTTTGAGTGAGCTCTCGCCGGAGATGTGGCGTTATGATGGCTCGTGGCTGACGGACCGATCGACCCGTAACGGTGGTAATCATAAACGGGAGCATCAGCAGAAATTGGGGGGATCGTAGTACTATGCGCGGTACCATGAGAGAGATCACTATATCCACCCCTTGGTGACAGATTCAAGTCACCACGCAAAGTAGTTATATTAGTGTTCATAGGTGGATATATTAATCGGTATCTCTATACAGGAATTACTATACATTTATAGTGAAGACTTTTCATTATGCATGTTTACGTCATTCCGCATAGAGATCGTACGATATAGAATCACACCTTTGAATGTTTTCTTTTGAAGTATACAATGTCGTGGTTGGGAATTCCATGAGTAGACCAAGTTGTTTTAGATCACGGCAACGTGGGTCCCGGTTTTTAAAAGTAGAGGAGAGGGTACAATCAACGAATGACGAACCGGAAAGGAACACGAATGTGCGAGCTGATAATCTAATGGGTGGGCAAAGAGGACTATCACGTTAAATAGCAAGGGCTAAGCTCTACTAATCGCGGTCCGTCCGTTCAAAAGAAAAAGTCCAGCTTGACAATCAGAGAGAACTCTGAGTTTTTAAGGCATAAGTAGAAACAACTGCTGATACAAAGTGTGGGAAAACAATAAACACGCCTAATCTCTAGTACACCTAATGCCCTGGGGGCTTTACAATACTCCTGTGTCAAACCCGTGGTAAAATAGTCACAATAGAGTTCCCGGACACGTGCATCAGCTAGCTTGGTCCATGATGCATGCTTTGCATCCGTCTGCATAAGTGTATCGTCATACAGAAGGTAACTACTTTCCACAGACATCTTATTCTCCCATAATGTTATGACCTAAACGACAGACTTCCACGGCGGGAGAAACATTGAAGATAGTGTGTGTTCTCATCGATACGGCAAGCCAATCTGAGGCGGTGAGCTCAGTCAAATGTCGCAAGCCGTCCATTTTCTGTTCCTCTACTTGACGCTTCAACAACTGGTTTGCCTTTTCGTTCTCTTTCGCCATTTTGAACGTTTTCAAGAGATAGAATGAAAATGTGTGCGATGATACTCAGAAGAATAGGCTACTCTCTACTGGCTCTAATAGCCTGCAAAGGTATTGCCAACTCGATCTCTCACAATCTGTGTGGTCGAAACCAAAAGGGGAATTCTTGGACCATATCCAGCTCCTATCCTCGGAAAATGTGACCTCAGCTTTGAGAGCTCGTAACAACGATGAAGGAATGGCTCGACAGGTTGTGATTAACCATCGTCCTATATCACAGAATGGAACCAGCAAATGCTCTTCACATATCAGTCAACACAGATATCGACCAAATTGTTGGGTTAGTGGATCAAGCGGCATCTTGATCGCTCAAGGCGATCTCATTGCAAACTTGACCCCATATTCTTACCCCCTCGACAATCTGGTCCTCAGTTAGGTAACTAATAGACACCCTGACATAAGAGAGGTGCCAGTCCCTTTTATCGTGAGCCACTTCGCACGTTTCACCTCCAGCGAGAATGACGCCCCGCTTCTTGCACTCACTCACCATTTCGCTTGCGCTGATGGCGTCCGGCATCCGCACCCAAAAGAAATATCCGCCTTCTCCTCCTGTCACCTTTGTCTTTCTAGGTAGAAACTTGTTCACCGCGTCTATAAACACTTTGGAGCGGTTGGAAAAAGCGCCCACCAAAGAAGGAAGGATTGTCGAGTCGATCACTCCACTGCTAAGTATCTCTGCGACAATAAACGAGTTTAGCTGAGCCGGTGTGCCTCCCGATTTGTTGGCACCACCTTGGGACAGCTGGAACGCCAGCTTAGCAGTGGTGGTCTCCTGCCACCCGACTCTGAGGCCCGGGCTGATGATTTTGGAGAAGGAAGAGTTACTCACAACGTTCCCAAACTCGGTAGTCCCAGGCAGGGTGCGGTCCAGGTGTGTCATACGTGGAACAGGTGTGCCCGAGTAGTTGAGCAAATCGTACACATCGTCAGCTATGATCAGCACGTCATGTTTCCTTGCCAGCTTGATCAACTTGATGCGGTTCTCCACGGTCAACGTGGTGCCAGTAGGGTTGCCATACGTCGGCACGAGGTACAGCACGTATCTGTAGAATTTTCTCACGGGTCTGGCAAGATCAACAGAGTCAAAGTAGGTTTCTGAGTCGACATCTTTGACCGGTTCCAGAGAGTCATTGTGTTTCCAAAAAAACTCCAGAAATCCCAGATCTAGCTGACCGTCTTCCCTGTAATTTGCGCCACTCATCATCGCACCGTAGCCAGCATCGATGAAGATGCTGTTTATGAGAAAGTAGGTCGGGGTCGCTAGATAAACTCGTCTTGTTGTTTCTACAAAAGTGGTCTGGGCCAGGATGTTCATGACTCCATACGAAGCACCTGCAGTCATATTAATGCATTCCGCATTGGAGTGATTTTCAATACCAAATTTTTTATTCTCCCACGCAGCAATGGTAGAACGCACCTCTGAATTCCCCATATCCGACCCATAAGAGAGAGGACTGCGGTCCTCCAACTCGCCCTCGTACTTGTAAGGGTTGGCTATACACTCATCGAGCACTTTGTTTGTAGCTTCCTTAATTTCACGTGCTGGAAGAAGATACGGAGACGGGTGTCCTTTGAAAAAGTTGATCATGGTGTGAGAATTATTTCGTCCCGATTGGGTTATGCTGCACAACGTGCATAATCAATAACATCGATTCTCCGTGGACAACTGAAGCAACCTTGAAATTATTCGCAAAACCTTCATCGTGTAGAGAATGCATGTATTGGAATGATGAAATGTGAACACGAAGACAACACCGTTCAGCCTGATAAGCCAGAATTAGAAATGCAAGAAGGCTATCATATTCCAGTATGCACTGTCGTTGATGAAAACTTTCCAAAGGACAATTCCTATTGTTATCAACGTGCAGTGTAAGCCCTAGGATACTTTCGTATTCTTTTAGTAGCAAGAAATACAGAGGGGACGGTATTGGTAAAGAGGCAGTGAATACCAATAGCAGAAGAAGGTTTTAGATTGTGACCCCAGTGTGGATCGGTAGAAGTATCTGGGAACTAATAAAAGAGTACATTAATCACAGAAGAATAAAACCTTTATAAAAAGGAAAAGGAGCGAGAAAGGAGAAGAGCGATTTATCTGAGTATAATTTCACTTTAGCTTAGCAATGTCCAAAACTGGGACAGATCTGTCCAACTACGAGCAAATCAGGACGGGAGTTTGGTGTGAACGTGCGTGTAAGGGAGTTCCATCTTCAAGGAGAAAAACATGGTTTAGAAGTTTGCAAATTCTGTAAGGGTCATTCCATCGACGGAGCTTCTTGTCCTTACGCGATAGATCGCCTCATGTACTAGAGCATAGTCTCCAACTTGATAGTGGACAACCGTGACATTGATCTGTTGGTCTAAGCGTTCCTTAGTAATGCGACGAGCAGCAGCGAGTGATTCAAAAAACATGAAACTGGCCAGCGCGATTGACTCAGTCGTCACGTCTTCAATAATGGACGTACAACGGGAAATTCCAAGATATCGTGGACTGTAGCTGGTGTGAGGATGGCGGTCCAGCGATCAGCAGCGTGGAGGTTCCACATTCGTTTTGTGAGTAGCCTCTGGAAATCCATTAGAGTGAGGATGATAGGAATAAGTGTGTGCGTAATGGAGAAGGCATTCAGAACGTGGCGCACAATATCCGCTGTGAATTCCGGGTCTCCACATGCGGTGAAACTACGGGTTGCGGCATTTCACAAGGAACTCTGCAATCGCTTTATCAGAGAGTTGCTTCAACAGAGCTTCAGGCCATGCCGAGAATGCATCTTGAGCAACGAGATATCTGTCCACGTTAGGAAAACACAGTGGCAATCAAAGAGTTTTCCTGGAAGGACCAAAGTCAGAGAAGCAAGAGAGGAGTTGACAATTTAAGCAAGTGCTAATGTGCAAGTGAACGCATCATTCTGCGGGATGTAGTAGATGCCTCTCGGATGGTGAGTCAACGTGTTAATCCGTTTGTTTGCAGTCGAATGATGGACGTGTAACAAGACCAAAATCAAGAAAGGGTCTGTAGCATCAGATGGGTCGTCCAAGGATGGATAGGTGCCAGAAGAGAGTCGATGTACGGGCTCACACCAATGAGCTGAGATAGCCGTTATGTCATGGAGTTGATTGAATTAACCTGAGCAGGTGGGCGATAGTCTGCTGAAAATGTCAGCATAGTTTAGACCACGTGAATTATGCTGAATTCAAATTCGAGGATAATACTACCAATTCTGCCTTGCGGAACCATACCGGATAGACGAGTCGCAGCAGGTGCATTGTCAGTGCAGACATAAACATGTGCTTATAAAGTTGCGCAGACGGTTCAATGAGTCACGTACAGCAACGAGCACCAATCGATAGCGCTTCTCTTCGACATTAAGTTTGTTCGGGGGTGTTACTCCGAGCAACAAGTCGCAAGGTTGATTTCCTGATGCAACATATGCCTTCATACCATATTCCGCTTCATTTATGACCATAATGAAGACAGTGGAGAACGAAAAGATCGTGGCCGTAGCACCTTTCCCAGAGATAATTGTCCCGACAGGAGTCAACGGTAGATTCAGTTTTTCAGACCAGGGAGATGATAATCTCACTCCCATTATCTAATGGAATATCCGGACTATGTTAGCCGTTGATTTCGGCTGAAATAAATGTCACGGTCCACTGTCCCACCAGATTCTAGTAATTCACGATGTTGGGCTACATGTAGAGTATGCTTTCAGGGATCGTAGAGAGCATCGAGTCCTGGTCCACAACAAGATTAGTCAAAGCTGCAGGGGATTCAGTGTCTGCTCTTAATCGAGGTAATGAACTTCTTAAGGAAGCCTTGGTTGACAGCGAATGCCGTTTGTAATAGCAGGTGGTGGATCAGGATATTTTCATCCTCTCGCTTAAGAGCAAGATCACTAAAGGAACGATATTTTGGTACCGGTCGAAGTAAAAACTTGCTGAAGAGAGGATGAGTTAGTTGGTGAAGGTTCGGAAACATTTGCTGTTAAGTGCTCGGAAAGTCTGGGCAAGATAGTCTGTCAATACTTGGAAATCTTCAATGGAGAGATCAGTTTTCGTGTGAGTAACGACGGTATTAACAGTGGCAGTACCATTGAATGCCCACTTTTGAAGGTCTCTGAAGGTATTAGAGAAAACATAGCGAGTCGATCCAAACTTGAGAGGAACACCGAATTGGTCGGTTGTTCTGTTTGAACAACTTCTTACAGAGCAATAATGAGACACCAGGACACACGTCGGAATGGTGTGATCAGCACCACGGAAGAAGCAATTTCCTTTTGGGACAACTTGGAGAACCGGGCAACCAAGTTCGAAAGTATCGTCATCGTTAGGATTTTCACGTTTCTTCATAGGCTGTTGCTTTCCTGGAGGATGGCATTGTCCTTGTTGTTTCCAGTGGATCTCGTTTCCGAGTGAGTCCGGGATTCTTATGGTTTGCAGAATCCGAGTTTATCTTTTGGGCGATCCGATGAAGCGACATATGTACTATAACGGTTCAACTCGGTAGAAAAGTGGCGTCAAATGGAGGTCTTTGATTCCATTAAAGGAATATTTTCAAAGACATATTCATGCAGCTCACGAAGCGCTGTTGTCGAAAGACGGCCGTTGTGGCAGCACCAAAATTCCTGTGGAAGAAACGATGCAACGCCAAGTCACCATTTCCTCTGGTTACGTTTACCGATAACTGTTCAGTGCTGTGGTCAGGATCACAATCTGTTTGGAAATGTGAGCGGGTTGAACAGTCTTGGCGTCGGAGTGGACACTAATATTTCCAGAAGGTGAATTTTCAGTATCAGACACCTGACAATCAGAGTTGTTAAACGAGATTGAGTTAAGATGTAAGCCGAAGGTAGTCCAGTTAGGGCTGAGATTCTCTCCAAGTGGAAGGGATTCAGAGGAAGGTGTGAGGATGGTGATCCTCACACCATCCAGATAAAAACAAAAACGACAAAAGAGTGACGCCTTTTACATCATAAAGATGGGGAGAACGCCTCATCTCCGAGATCGTCGTGTGGGTCTCATTATTACGCAGTCCTGAATGTCGCATCCAGACACTTCCAAAACTTCACAGCGATCGAGAACCATCTAAGCTTTCTTTTACATAATAGAAGTTGGCGTAGATCAGTAATCAATGAGTAGAAAACATGAATAATCCAAATCAAATAATATCAAGGAACATATATGTGATTCTCCGTGGACAACTGAAGCAACCTTGAATTTATTCGCAAAACCTTCATCGTGTAGAGAATGCTTGTATTGGAATGACGAATTGTGAACACGATGAGTTCAACACCGTTCAGCCTGATAAGCAGCACGAAGAATTAGAAATGCACCTACCCACGAAGGCTTCTTCCAGTATGCACTATCGTTGACAAAAGTTCCAAAGGAACAGTCTATGGTTATCAACGTGTAATGTCCCGAATCATTAGAATATACAACCCTGTAAACCTGAAACAGAATCAATCCCAACAATCTCTGGTTGATCTTGGAGTTTATACGGGATCAGTGCTACAGGATGAACGTTTCAGGATTAATTCTAGATAAATCTTCTCTTGTTTTCTATTTCCCGGCTTATTGATATTCGCAGGCTCAGCAGCTGATTTGAGGTCAACATGGAAAGGATTGTTGTTAAGTCCAAGCCCTACAAGTGCATCACGTCCAATAGAGCATCCACCAATCAACGAGTTGGTTAAAAAAAACACTGAATAAGCAACAAACAGATACAAGCTCTTGTCAATCCCTTTGAGACAAAATGTTAGGTACTGTATCGTCCAATACGAAATGACGTCCAGACAACTCTTTGGAATACCAAAGCGCAAGGTGCGTTCAAAGATTCACAAATATCTGCATTCACATTACGTATCGCGGTACCTTACAAGCCGGCAACGCAAACGTCAAAGACACGTAAGACTTTGTTGACCAAAGTCTTCTAACGTTTCTGTTTCCGAAAGTGGTTGGAGCCTTGGTGTCGAACCAGTCTTTTCAGTGAATGGGTCGGCTTCTCTCTTCTTGATGCCCTTCTTTCCGCTCGAAAGTCTCATGTCCAACAACCTTCTCATATAGTTGTAAGTCTGCAGGGGTACAGTCATTTACGGGAGAATGTCCAATCTGGATCAAAGAATGACGTAAAGAACAGCGAATTACATTAGGACACATAGTGGCTTAATTTCAGGTTAGCCTTCCTAGTGCAATTCTGTCCCACAATGCTCCTTCTACAGCAAGCGTGTATAAAGATCTTGAAGCGCTTTTCTGGATGCGTTGCGCCCTAGACTCTGAGTATGACAATTTCGTGAGCTTTTGCAAAAGCTTGGGAGTCTTTAGCGGAGGGAAATCCCCTGTTTGAAGGCCAAGAGCATTATCTCTGAACTGCAATAGCCATGTGAATGCCGCTTTATTTCGTGGTGAAAGATAAGGAAAATACAAGAATCATCTGAGAAACATCGACGCAGGTTACCCAAGATCGCTTTGAAAAGATTTTACCCGTTTTGCATCTTCAGAAACTTTTTCCTAGGGAAGTATCACTGCATCTTTCACCTACGGAAACATCGATTAAGTTTGACTAGATTTTCAGTCAAGATGGATTTTCTTTGGACCAATCCGGAAGACTCAAACTGATAAAGTACTCGTGGAGACTAGTAATTCTATCCCAGTCATGAGGCAGATCTCTGCATCCCGAATAGTTGGTTAAAACAGGACAGAGTCCGGTGAAACCCTCAATCCTTTTGACCTCGAGAAGTAAACGGATGATCAGACTACGAACGCCATTCAATATGAAGGCCACTTTATCCAAAGGATTCAAAACCTTTTACCTCACATAGAGAGGCACGATTACCGACCGAATCATAACGGAATTTCACATCAACTCATGCGAGACCACCGAGCTGGCCAAGCGAACGTTGAATAAGTGATGATTATATCCACGGAATTCAAACGAAAATGCACTATTATGAGTGGTACGTTCCTAGTAAAGTGTAGCATCGTCATCATGGGCAATTAGGCTTGTGATGTGACGCTAAACAGCGTATAACCCTCGCGATATAATACCCGTTGGTCAATTGCTAAAAGTTTCAGCTTGCAACCTCCAGAAAACTCTTTGGCAATGTGTTCACACGATCCTACTCTATTAGTTAAGACAACCATGGCATCTGATCATCTTTGATTCCTCGCTTCTTGATTTCAAAGTGCTTGGCTGAATGGCACATGGTAACCCAAGTCCGTCTAAAAAGCTCACGAGATATGGGGATACCTTCTTGGAGGTAAAATTGTAAACGTCCTGCAAAGTCATGGTATTTCTGTAAGATCACGAGGCATAATCCCCCGGAAAATGCATAACATTCATGCACTGTGTCGATTTCTACTCGACACGACAATGATTAGGACCGTCGTTAAGCCAGGAATAAAGCCTTCCTGCTTTCTTAGAGCTCGCGCTTTTACCGGAGTTCGGTTCAGCTCTTCGCTGCCTGAAATCACAGACAAACTAACCCAGTTCGAGGAGCCCGTCTCGGCAGCTCTCTCGCACGACCAAATAGGATACCTAGACTCGATTGGACTCGCACAAGGATGGGTTTGGCCATCTCAGGTTCTCCAGCATTGCTTAGAGTACGTGCACGTTTATACTGGGCTGCCTTGGTGGGCAACAATCATCGTAACTACTCTTGGAGTTCGAGCAGCCATGTTCCCGCTTTTCGTCAAGGCCTCAGACAATATGGCAAGGAACCAAAAGGCGAAACCGGAGATGGATAAAGTGATCCAACTCACGAGGGAGGCGAAAGATATGCAGCAGAGACAGAAAGCCATGATATTGAGGAAACAGGTACTCAACAAATACGGCATCAAGATGAGATACTTGGGAGCACCAATCCTCCAACTCCCGATCGGGTTTGGGTTTTTTTTCGGCATCAGAGATATGGCACTTTTCCCAGTGGACGGGTTTCAAAACCAGGGGACGTTGTGGTTTAGCGACCTGGCAGCTGCAGACCCATATGTCGGTTTGCAAACGCTTTCTGCACTTATTTTTATGGCCAATATGAAGCTGGGGGGAGAAACTGGGATGCAGACAATGTCTCCAGCTGTTAAGAAAGTGCTGATGTACATGCCTCTGCTTTCTATCCCAGTCACGATGAATTTGTCCTCGGGAGTCGTTTTGTATTTCGCTACATCTGCGGTGTTTTCGCTCATCCAAGGTTCTGCACTGCGCTCCCCGGCTTTCCGCCGTTTCGCCAAGATGACTGACCTCGTTGTACCACCAAAGGACCTTAAACGGGAGAATATGGGCGTGATGGAGTCGTTGCGTAACTATGTACAAGATGCAAAGAAGAATGCAGAGGCGAAAGCTCAGCAGGCTGCATCGGTACAGAAAGCTGCAGAGGCGCAGAAAAAGAGACAGCAGAACAGCGATGTTATCTTTAGAAAGAGAAAGTAGACGTGTATATAAATAGAGGCCTAGGTCTGTTTGACTTTGCGTCGGCGAATTTCTAAGTTCTCAGTGATCTTGGAGAGAGTGATCTTGGAGAGTTTGGATATCACGGTTATTAGTACATTTGCATTTTATCATATCTGGAATGGATATGCCGGAAATCAACTATAAGAACCTCAGCACCCGTTCCCTCTTTCTCTGTAAGAAAAAGTGATCCAGTTTCCCAGTGCAAGGCTTTTCATTGCTTCATCAGACATAAAACAGCGACGAAGCTTCAAAAAATAAGGTCCTAAAAAGTTGTTTCTGAGAAAAATCTGCGGTGTATTGGATCGCAAGATGCAATGCAGGAGGAGCAGACTGCAGTATTGCGTTTTGATTAATGTCATTGATCACACGATGAGAATAGCTGTTCTCATTCAAGAGCAGTTCATGTAAAGAGAGTCAAACTCGTATCAGGTGTCGTGATTTATGTTGCTCATCGGACGAGAGCGAGCAGCTCAAGTGCTTTCTTTTACAGCACCTTTGAAAACTCTCACAAAGTAATAATCACCAGACAAAAATGTCACACTTGCAATCCAGAGAAAGAAAGAGAATGGAAGATCAACTTCCAATTTCCCTTTCAGTCTACGCCCTCGCTTGTCGGCAATATAGTGAGTTGGAGCAGGGAATGTCTGCAGTAGGATCTGTGGAGGTGATTTACAGGAGAAACTATTATTACAAAAGCATGCATGGCTCGATCCTCACGTCGTCTTGTTGGAACGTCAATTCCCTACATAGTCAATGCAAACATAAATCTAACATCAATACAACTATACTTATGACCGATGGGCCACCACTATCAACCACTCGTGGCTTCATCAGCCGGTCGGAGAGGTCAATGAGGAAGTTTGCCAATGGACCTTTTCTATAACAACAGACGCAGCATTGCCATGAAAGTTGGCTTCTGCCATCCTTCCTACTCAACACTGAGTCACGCTTTAAGGCGTAGGTGTAATATAATTGCAAATTATCAGCCTTATGTTACTCTCACATCGATAGGTACAAAGAAATATCAGTTCTTTCACGTACGGTTATTGTTTTTTCCTCCATAATCCTGAAATACAGTAACATTGTGTCTACATTCTACAGTGCAATACACATGATACACAGCCCAAGTCAACACAATATCAGTTGTGCCACTCATGGCTGCTCGAAACACATTGTCGCCGACGCAGAGAACATGCTAGATGATCAACAGATGAGTCGTTGACGATACCCTCGATCGGCACCTACATAATGTAGACACTGTGCATATACGGTAAAAATAAAAATTCCTACTTCAATAATCCTGGTAATTTATCGGCAATCTCCTCCATTTTCAAACCACTGAGAGGAAATTGAACCTCTTTTCCTTTTTCAAACCTCGTCGTTAAACTCGGAGAAACTCCATAAGCCTCTCTTATCAAGATGGCTGTATTCGGGTTGGCCCTTTTCATTTCCGCGTAATGCTGTACAAGAAAGTTTCTGTATTAGCTGCACAATCAAAACTCACTCACCTCAATGGGACGGATGCGTCCCCTGTCTGCGAAAGAAAAAATCTTAGTTCTTTCACCGAGTTGGGGAATAAGAATCTGGACATTGTGGGGTTGTGTGGTGCTGCGGTGTGCGGTGCTGCGGCTCTAACTGTGGATATCTCGCAGGGTTCGAACCCTTAATTGTTGATTTCAGAAATGAAATACTCTCCTTGGTTAGATACCTTTATTGAAATTGTACATGGAAAATCCGCTCACGGTTCATGTCCACTCATTCTTCTGCGAATGTTCCGGGATGGGCAGCGAAAACGACTCTTCCTCGTCTTGCTGATCATCTTGCACATTCTCCTGTTGTCTCAGCGTATCCTGGCTGTGTACACTCGGCTCGTTATCTCCGAAAATGGAACGCTTAGGCGAGCCATGCGAAAGAGGAGAGCTCTGGATAACTGGCGAAAACTCTTCAAAAGGATCTGGGTACCGCGAAAGGAGATCTTCCAGCCCACCACCGGACCAGCCCTTTTTCGCCACGTTTTCATATATTTCAACCTCTGCTTTGAGCAGCTGCGCAGTCACCTCCAGCAGCTGCTCGCTAGTTGCCTGCACCAGATCAGACGATTCAAAATTGTACTCTTGGTTGAGTTTATCGATGGCATCGACCGCTTTCTGAAGACCTTCCAGGTTGGTCTTGTATGCGTTGATCTTCTTGCTTCTTCTTTTAGACATTTTTATCGTCTCACGCTCGTGCAGCTTGAGAATCTTGACTTTCTCCTTCAGCAGAGCTTTGTACCGTAACGTCAGCTCGCTCTCCTGGAGCGAAAACGACTGTATGAGAGAGTCTAGTGGTTTCTCGAAATTCATTTCCAGTTGACGAGAAATTATCATGTGCTGGCTGCTGATCAAATGATGGAGCCCAGCAGACTTCATCAGACCCTCACTCGGCGCGCCCACCCCTTTGCAACGTGCACAATCTTCCAAAGCAGCTCCAAAATCAGAAGATGCATGCGAAAGCTGCACCAGTAACCTCTGGTACGCCAAACCCTTTTCTGCCAAATTCCGGTAGCATGCAACAGTGTTCTCCTTGTCGTTAGAGCTGAGATACCGCGCGCCATATTCGGAATCTACCGTTATATTGGAGCTTATCGTTGGGACAGAACTACGCCGTGTAGCACTCTCTGTTTCACTGGAATTCAGGTATGTGTAAAATTCCGATAAATGAGGAGGCGTTTTCCGCGGCGAAGCTCCACTTTTAGAAGGCGATTGAGGTATTCTTGTCGGACTTAGTGACATGGCATCCAAACGTATCCATACACCTCCATTGAGATGTTTTTGTCGGTTATCTGTATATTTTTGTAAATATTTGGCGCGTTTTTATGTATAGTTGATTTTCATGGGTTTGCACAATCGTCCATGGGCTCCAAACAATTTCACTTAGACCATTCAATGCACAAAGGAGCACAGATTTGGAAAACTACAGATCGATAACAATCGCCAACGTCGCTTCCAATTCTGGTACATTCGGACCAATCTGGGTTTGTTCCGATTACCCGAAGACTTCATGAAGGAGAAAATGGATTGGCCTTGAGAACGCCTATGACAAACTTTCATGGGAGTGTGTTTTTGATCTGTTGGAGTTTGGTGGATTTGGGAAGCGCTTTATCCAATTTATCAAGAATATGACGCCAAATCCAGTGCACCATTCAGATACTCTCTGGGAGACCCGATTAGACCGTCTCTCTTTATCCTCTGTATAGAACCACTTGCCAATGCGTTGAGGGCTAACCTATCCGATTGAACCTCTACATCAATTCATTCAGTGCGATGTCTAGTTCAATATCTTTGTGAGAACCCAACCCAGGTGTGGACGTACACTACAATGCCCTGGTATTTATGAACTCCCGACGAGACTGGAATTCTCTCAGGTCTCGAGCTGATCCTAAAAAAATCGCTCTTGCTCACATTGACGATCAGATGGAGCCACTGGGCATTCACTAGAAACGACCTCAAGTCTGCACAGGGCAAATATCTGGTCATCCACCTCAATACGTCTTATAGTTTGCTCTCACAAAACTCTTCAGAGCCCGAAGGAGGTGAGGCAGATACAGATTTGTCAACCTACAGGCAAACTTTGGGCCGCCGGAGCTCTCGATCTACGAGAATTTTATCCAGCAGTCGGACACACAGGCTGCTTGTACTCTCTCCATTGGGGTTATTTGGATAGCTTCCTGGAACACTCCAACTTGCCACGAGTCGCCGTTTGACTCAGAGCTTGACGGTGCGCCAGCTGTTATTTCCCACTGCTCAAATGCCGTGGCAAATTCATTTATGAAATTGAAGGCTTTCCGCACTTGGTCTATCGGACCCCATCCCAGAATCCTAGGGCAATTGATGTGCTATGCGTAATGAGGGCTAAACACCATAGCCACGTGGGTTCCCACTGTGTCTTACTCGTTATGTGAAGGGATGGCTCTATTTTTGGTAGTCTATTTAGATGAATCGATATTCGTAAAGTGAAGCATTCATTGCAAAATGCTTAGACTGTCTAACTCATCGCCAAGCTAAACTGTTCACTAGACCAGAATTACCGAGTAGTGCTTCCCCTTCAGGAGATGCCTCTACAATGCATGATCTTGGACAAAGTGTCTTTTCTCTTTTCCTTTCTTGTTCATTTATTTTATCTAGGTTTATTTTTCTGTGACTGGTATATTGGATAGCACTATTGCTGTTATTGGTACTCCTTGTCTGTCTCTTTACTGAAACCAACCCCTCTGTGTATTTCTTGCTATTAAAAGTCATGACAGGTCTTTTACTCACGCTGCTGGAAATTCGTCGCCTTATAATCCATGGGGGAATTCTTTTTAGTTTGGTGTTTGAGCCACCACGACGGTGGGTTGATCATTCCCCCACCGTTTTTACTCAATGCACCATCCAGCTTTACCTGTTGAAACGCCAGGACGGTTAATCATCATCCTGTTGCCATCTCCATCCGTCTATCCTATACTGCAAGAAAAAGATTTTCATTATAAGGGCCTGATGCTATGTTACTTGATAACCCTCGTCAATTGCCCAAGGAACTAAGAGAAGCCTGAGCTGTGTAGTTCGCACTCATAGTTTTATTTCTTTCCTGGTATTCACGAAACCGTTCCTAGTAATAGTTTTTGGGTAAACGATGTGTTACTTCTACCTGAAGCTGAGTCTTTTGAGTCTTATGCGTGCAAGTTTATGGCATTTGTGAGGAAATATCATGAAGAATAACTATTCTCATGGACGTGTGACGACGAGGAATCACCTTAATAAAACGTGGAGTATCCGGATCCACCTTTCCTCTGCATTCGACAGGCGTCCTAGTATCGGCTGATCCAATACACCGACATAAGTATAGAAGTAATACGCCCACTTAAATAGTAGAGATATCCTGATTCGTAAGAGATAATCTTCTTCTCGGAGCCATTGTATTCAACCTCTTTGTCGCTGTTGTGTGTGTCCAGAATACGAGTAGCCATGTACCTTGGGTGACTAGGTGGCGACATTCTTTCTGTGTCAATCCTATGTAGAACCGTTTTCCTTTGATATCTGTGAATGTCCTGTGAGACATTGAGGTGGGTCCGAAACATACATGAAACATGCAATATGTTCCATGATGAGGCACTAAAAGTATAT
Source organism: Citeromyces siamensis (assembly GCA_003706365.1). NCBI lineage: Eukaryota > Fungi > Ascomycota > Pichiomycetes > Pichiales > Pichiaceae > Citeromyces > Citeromyces siamensis. The sequence continues at coordinate 16,702 of PPLB01002527.1, forward strand.
AGACTGAGGATTACGTAGTAGATAGGTACAGCAATTTATATCGTCTATTGAGTTAATGTCCAATCCACACAATCCAGAGAACAAACAAAGCATTGAGTCAGTCCATTCGACTGACACCATTAATGAGAAGTTGTCCACATTCGCTCTAAATGAGGGCTCTGGGACAACAAGTACATCAAATCTCTCATAGTGTGCTTTCGTTACTCCATGACTTCACTCCTGCTAGCCCCGACCGACCGCCGATCCTTTTGAGTGGCCCCGACGGAACATCTTTTCCAGTCAAAGGCCACGGCTTCATTCGTCTCCTGTTACCCGCTTTCCCTCTGAAACTTCGAGCATTTTACTCACCCGCGATGAAGCATACTCTTCTGAGTACACATGAGTTAGCTGCATCCATCTTATATTACCAGGAACATCCCACAGGAAAGTGGTACCCAAGATTGCACGGATCCTACAGTCCAGTTCGGTCATAGCGCTTCAGACCAACGACAGCTTAACTCCTTCCTGATGATCTCGTGTCGCTCCACAACGACTCTACTCTCCACTGGCACGCGAATTCACCAAGGGGATCACGCAATGCCCTTCTCGCAACGGCCCCTATGCACACATTGCATAGTGACATCATCGGTGCTATTCATTACAAGAATCCCAAGTGGTATATCTTCACCATTATCGATGAGTATACCCATTTCTCATCTGTGAAGATTCTCCGCTCCACTGCTGAGGTTGTGAAACACATTGAATCCTTCATAGCTTTTGCCGAGAGACAATGGGGCGTACGTGTTAAGCGATTCCATTCGGACCAGGGCAAAGAATACACTTCCGCACCCGTCCGCGAATTCTTTCGGAAAAATGGAATCGCACAACACTTGAGCTCTGTGTACAGTCCCCGTAGTAACTCCGTGGCGGAACGGTTCATATACACGCTGATAGGGGATGTACGGACCGTCCTTCGAGCCGCCAACATGTCATCATTCTTCTGGAAAGAAGCGGTCGTATATCGCAATTATACCCGTAACCGCGTTTTTCGGAAGGACCTCCAGGATTCGCCATATCATTTCCTCACCATACGGAAACTGAAAATATCCAATTCTGGAGTATTCGGTGCCACAGTCTTTATTACTGAAGTCCCATATGGATCAAAAATGAACAAACGTGGTCGAGTTGGGATCTTCCTCGCACCAAGCGACGAAGTTTACGGTTACCTTGTCTACGTACCCGAGTTACGGAAAACCATCAACACCCGTCACGTACGATTCACCGGCGAACTCTTCTTTGATGCTTTCAACCCTCAGTACGAAGCAGGTTAATACCAACTTTGCCGTTGCGAAACTGGCACATCACATTTGCAGAGAACAAGTGTTGGCGTCAAAAGCGTGGAATGCCATCCAGCGTGTCCGAGAACCCAATGCGGGTAGGCTTATCTTTCGATATGGGTCAGTCGTGATCCAATGAGGCGATGCTATCGAATATGAGAGAAGGAAAGGTTAAGAAGTGTCGCAGTGTATGAGTATGATATACACTAAGAACAGTAGGTATACCGTAAAGCAAACCGTGGCACAACAAAGCAACTTTGAAGGGCAATATTGACCTGAGCGTCAGTCGCATTGTTAGAAGTTCATCCGCATTTGTCAGCTGCAACTATTTGCAGTATATTGATGGGAGACATTGATATTAGTGAGGTGTTTCCGAAACATGCACGAAACATCCAATATGTTCCATACGTCTATATGATTACGTAGTAGATAGGTAGAGTCATTTATATTGTCTATTGGCATTAAGTGAGTCCAAATCTCTCATAATTGAATATGTCATTGAGTGAGTTCATTAAAACAACTCAATGGCTGCTCGGTGGGGTTGATCAAGGTTGCAATCGTTATAGCGAACCAAACCTCGTAGGTTGAGCGTCCCCAAGTCCTTCGATAATAAGAACAGCATATTAATTCTCTTCTGGTTGACCCAGGTTTGCAATGCTCGGACCATGTTGAGAATCAAACAAGGCAGCATGTAAAGTAGGGCTCTGGACCCAGCCACTACACAAGTATATGTCTTGGTGTGTTTTGGAGTTTCTGACTGTATGAAACCGGAGAAATATATTGCATCTCACCAAGTAATGATATTGTGTCAAGATGTTATTGCGAATACATTGTACGCCACAGGAATACAATAACTCTGAGAACAAGATCATCCCCTAGGTATAAGGATGACTTTACGGCAAGGTCATTCTTTGTGACTCAGATTGAACAGCTTCAGATAAATAATCATTTAACCGAACTATTATTACGGAAGATTATTGAAAGCTACATGACCGGACGGGAAAACAAACTGTGAAAACCAATTAAACGGCCCATGCTGCTTTTGATTCATTGCACAGGGTGCTTTATTCGACGACAGAGGCATCATGACTTGAGACATTGACATCTACAAAAAGAACAAAAACAAATAGGGTGCGAACCAGGAATAATCTGAGGAATTTGGGTCGGGCAGCGTCGCCTTTACTCGTTTATATCTCTGAGACTAAGGAATTATAATTAGTCTCCTCTTTTCGCTGCTTGGCTGTGACTTCAACAAATTCTCCAAGTGGAAATGAACAGAATAATAGTTGTTGCATGTCCGCGACGTTTACTGGCAGACACGGTGGAGTTCCTTATAATGAACTGAAGGTGCATAACAATTATTCCAACAACCATTACTGCTGTTCCTTATTGAGTGATGGACCAACTAAAAGTGGAAAATGTTCCACCTCTCGGTGTTAGGATGTGAAATTTTAATGCTGTTGGTTAGGAATTTTTGCTCAACGTTGCGGATTTTTCAGCAAGCGAGAAATACCGTAAAGCCGTTAGACTCTCGTAAAACGTTTTTACTAGATTTTTATAGAAATCTCGACCAAAATAACTCGATTATTCTCTTTGCACACAGGAACAACCTTGTCAAACAGGATAACAACAGATTTAGACAGGAGATTAATGAGGCTGGAGGACGAATGACTGTTCTCAGAAATAGGCTGTTTCAGGTTTATCTGAGATCAAAAGAATGTGCGGATCCAGCGAGTGTTAGTGCTAAAAAGGGCAGGAAAAGCACAAAGCACGCTCTAGAACCACTTTTGCGTGGACCTACAGCTGCCATCACCATCAGGGAATGTGACCCGAGTGCAGTCAAAGCTGTTCTGAAGGTACTGAAGTCTGCCAATGAACGTTTGTTCCTTGTTGGTGCGAAAATCGAAAACCAGGTGTACGACAGCAACCAGGTGGACTCTTTCAAAGACTTGCCCACTAAACCCGAGTTGCAATCGCAGATAGCTGGTATTTTGACCATGCTGGGAGGTGCCGGCTTGGTGCGGACGTTGGAATCGACTTCTAACGTTTTGTACCTCACTTTGGACTCTCACCGTAAAGCGAACGATCCTGCTGAGAAGAGCGAGGAATAGTGTATATAGAAATATGACGCATCATCAGTGTTGAACTATGAGTACTCCCAGTGGGATTCCACGTAGATCCTCTGGAGGGCAGCAGTGATATCCTCCAAATCTTTCGAGACGATGTAGACAGATTTAGCTGGTGTCCTAGAATAAGCTACCATTTCGTTTGATGACTGCTCAACCTTTATACGCGTATAATACCGCATATCCCTCTCAAGCCGTTGAAGAGCCTCAATTGTATTACTGTTTTAAAATCACCATCTACGCGCTAAATATGTGGTGGGAGGATACTTTAGAAGCAAGACCATTATCCATAGTCCGACTATTTTTAACGCAAGTGCCACTAATGAACACAGGTAAACATTTTTGCAGATCGTACTCAGTCAGGTATTTTCAATATCAGAAAACACAACAGTGGAGAAACCCCATCATTCGTGTCGTGAAGTGAGCGATCTGCTTTTAGGAATGTATTCCTGGGATTTGTTTAGCCGTTTAACGTTCTGGTAATAAAGGGTGTCATCCCATCATTGCCTGCTGAGCTTGACAAAAACTCTGATCTCATCATCCTTAACGACCAACAATGGCAAGATCTTCAAGTGACCCGATTATCTACTTCTTTGAAGATGCATCTTCTAATTGCACTACTTGGACCTGACGTGTACAGTCGTATTGTGATAACAAGATTACTCCAAGAATATCCTTCTTAATAAGTGAAAATGCTCCACTGTTGAATCATCCCTCGTGCGAGTGACATGTCTACATCTGACTCAAAACGTAGAAGAAACATTCACACAGCTTCCTGCATTTAACCCCTACACCTCGCATATAAGACGAAAAAATGTCACAACTCATCGGCCCTAAACCAAGAAAGAGACAAGTGTATAGAGCAGAAAAGGAAGAAAAAAGGAAAATTCTCAAACACGCGAGGTTTGAAAATGAACAAAAAACGGATAACCTCAACCTTCCCAAAAAAAAATTCTACAGACAGAGGGCTCATTCCAACCCATTTTCTGATCATGCACTGGAATACCCGAAAAGTCCTGATCAAATGGAGTGGGAAAAGTTTTACCCTGAATTTGTAGACCCTCAAAGTGGGAAACTAACCAAACGGGTCGAAGTTGCCGATATTGGATGTGGTTATGGTGGGTTAATGATTGATCTTTCACCGTTGTTGCCTGAAAAATTAATCTTGGGGATGGAAATTCGCGTTCAAGTGACAAATTATGTCGAAGATCGAATTATCGCACTACGACAGAAAAACCTCACTACTAAAGGTTACCAGAACATTAACGTTATCAGAGGAAACGCAATGAAGTTTCTACCCAATTTCTTTCACAAAGCGCAGTTGGAGAAAATGTTTTTCTGTTTCCCTGACCCTCATTTCAAGCAGAGAAAACACAAGGCGAGAATAGTGACTAACACGCTTTTGTCAGAGTATGCCTATGTGCTCAAGGATGGTGGTATTATATACACCATCACAGACGTGCGTGATCTTCACGAGTGGATGGTGACGCATCTCGACCAGCATCCGCTGTTTGAGAGGTTGCCAAAAGAATGGGAAGATCACGACCCATGTGTCGGAGTGATGAGAGTCTCTACTGAGGAGGGTAAAAAAGTGGAGAGAAACAAGGGCGAAAAATTTGTCGCGTGTTACAAGAGGCTTCCCAATAATGCCGTGGCTTGATTGTGTAGGTTTTTAGTAGAATGTTAACCAGCAGGTAGAAAGGCAGAGTCTGCTTTTGACGACAATCATTTTCTATTCAAATCTTCGTCACTCCGCATAAGCTTTTTGTAAATGGACGATACAGTTTCGCCGCCTCTTTTGATAGAACCCTTGACGCTGTTGGTATCGCTTGTTTTATACGCGAGGATGCTCGCCGCATGGGGAGGCTCCACTTCGTGTGGTTGGATCAGTGACGAAGTAGTGGAGTAGATTGACTGCCCGCTAGACTGGATCGGCTTAGTGCTGGAGAATGCTGTTGGATCAAAGGAGGAAGCGTTGGGCTGTTGACGTGCCACCGCTGCAGCCGACTGTACACGCGAAGACGAGCTTATGCTCACTTCCTCATCATTCACGGCACCGTAATTGGATTGTCTGGAACTGAAAATCGACGACCTGTCATCAAAGACCGAATCCATATCTTCCAAAGTGAGCCCTGACGTTTCCGGATAGAAGAGCATCACCACCATCACAGAAACAACGCATATAGATCCGTGAATCACGTACAACCGCCAATGAATAGTCTGCAAGAGTACAGGGGTCATCTCCCCGACGACAAAATTGGCTGCCCAGTTTACAGCGGTGGAAAGAGATGCTCCCTTTGCTCTAATGGTGAGTGGGAGAATTTCAGGCGGGAAAAGCCATGGAATCGGGCCCCAAGAGTACCCAAACGCCGCGTTATAAACAATAACAAACACCACAACCAGTGTTGGTGTTCTTACAACGTTGAAGAACATGGCCAGGGCGACTCCTCCAAGCGATAGTGCCATTACGATCCCTCCAGAGACGAGCACCGGCTTGCGACCCCAGTTATCGACCAAATACCACGGTGGAACAGTGCTCAAAACGTAGATAATGCCGTTGACCCCAGTCATCAGGATGGCATTCCGTCCTACCCAGCCTGCCTGCTCGAATACCATCGGTGCATAGTAGGAGATGACGTTAATCCCATTGAACTGCGCAAAGAAAAGTGCCGACATCGCGATGAAAAGCCGCACTTTGTAACGTCTCCACATGTACCCATACGATTTTTCACCTTCTAGTCTCCCCATCAAGACCGTCTCTTTGATCGACCGATACTCGTCTTTGGCACGTTCCGCGTAAACGTTGCCAGCAGCGTACAGGTCCGCTATAACCACCATACCCTCTGGGTCGTGGTCGTGGTCCAGAAGCCATCTTGGTGTCTCTACAATGACAAACGATCCCCCCCATAACAGGAACCCCATAACGCACTGGATGAAAAGTGGGAGCCTCCACGAAACATGCGATTCGATAAACGAACATCCGTAATCCACCCACACACTACTCGCGTAACCTACAATGTTCCCTGTAAATTCCATGCACGCCAGCTGCCCTCTATTATGCGGTGGAGAGATCTCTGACTGGTAAATTGGCACGATGGTACTAAGCATACCAACACCTAAACCGCTAATTATTCTCCCCAGTACCAGTTCAGGCATCTCTCTGGCAAAAGTCTGGAAAACACCTCCAATGACAAAAATACCCGATCCGTACCGAATACACCGTCTGCGACCAATCACGTCGCCTATTCTTCCAACCAGCAACGAAGACACAAGTGCTCCAATCTCCAAAATGGCAACCATCGTTCCAATCTGAGCACCTGAAGGATAATCAAAATATTCTTTGAAATACGGCCCTGTAATGATGCCGGACATGACTCCCTGGTCGTAGCCAAACAGGAACACGCCCAATGAAACAAAAAAACTGGTGAAATACACCAAAGCGTCCCCGACTAGTGGGCCGCTGGGTGGCATCTCTATCCTGTCATCCATTTGTTATCTCGTGCGTGTTCGACTCCCGGAGGAATTTATTTTTCGGTGGTGTCTCACTTCAACCTGAGGAGTGTTCTGTTCATCTTATGGCGTATTTTGTTAACAGCTATACATTTCTTTTGAGTATTCTTCTAGGTCCCGTGGAATCTTCCTCAACCTTCCATGCATCGTGATGCATATCTCTGCGTGTGACGTACATTCGGAAGGTCTATCACGAATTTCTTTTATTCTTGAGAATGCGTATGTGGTAAGATGTGGCACTGCGTTTATGATTAGGTGTTGTGTTTCTTAGACATCAGACTGGATTCGTCGGTGTTGCAGAAAGTCCCGAAGTAGGCTCTTAGAACAATGAATGTTCTAGACTAAGCCGGATAAACTGTATAATGTTTGCGGTTTTTATTATTCGAGGATTACCAACAAAGTAAACGTATTGCACAAACTCCCGTCCATCATTTGAATGATGGGGTGGGCTGTGACCATAGAAGTAATAAGTCAGCTGTGGATCTGTCAGGTACCACTAGCCAGGATGCCCTCTAACCCCCAACCATCTCTATCGTTATTTTTACCTCTTGGATAGTGTCGCAGATTTCTAGGAGATAATATTGTTATTAAAGTGTATTCGTGTAGTTTTTTGTTGATGATGAGAGGGGAGCGGCTTGAGTTGTGTAGTTTTTGTTTTTTTTCTCTTTTCAGGTGTCCACGAAACGTTTTTCGGGCAAATGATGTATTTCTACCTGAAGCTGCTATTTAATTGAGTCTTTTGTCTCCATTTTATACCCAAAATATCTCTGTAAGAGGGTACAGAGATGCTCATTCAATTGCATAAAGGACGTGAAAAATGACTATTCTCATGTTCGTGCGATGACTAGGAATATCAAAAGCGGGAATACTTTCACAACATTTTCCTCTTGAACTTTTCAATCTTTTTCAAATTGATCTTAGGCTGACACTGGTTAACACATGAGTTTCACGGATTTTTCACTCGTCCACACACCAAAGTTTATACTTATTCACCCTAAATTCGAAAGCTGAACTCACTCTTGTCTTATAACATCGTCGGCACATTCTCTTTTAGTAACACCTTCACAGGCGTGCCAGTCATACCGTTTGATTTCTTCCTACACTTCGTACCTTCTTGGTTCCAGATCTCCCTTTCATCCCGTCTGTTGAACAAGGGATATGCACATGCATATGTGCATGTAGTGAGTCATGGCATCCGTAACAAACGATACTATATATAGTTGTTTAATCTACAAGATGGATATTCCGAATCAATTTTTTTGAGTTCAAAAAGAAAGGTTGTTGAATAAACACGCCTTTGAATCATGTCACAAGGCAACCTCCCACCTAACCCCCAACAAGTTATGGCTTTGTCCTTCCTCCTAGGGTGAAGCTCTTGAACACAGAATCCTTCAAGGCTAAAGCAATTTGATCGAAAAGTTTGCATTTGCAGCTCCGAACTGAATCAATTCATTCATACCGGAAATACTGACCCGTCGTTTAGGGAATCCTATGATCAAGTGGCCTCAATTCTCGAGGATACTATATCAGACTCTGTTCTGCATAGGAGCACCATTTTCCAGTCGATGGTATCCGGATGTATTCACCTTTTGGCTCTCTTTTGCCACGCGACAACTATCTCCAAGTGAGAAAGATTTTGCGTGCTCAAGCCCTCAGAACTCTCGAGAATTTCTCCCTAACCTCCCCACGCTTACCAAGGATAACTTTGTTGGCCTGTTCTGGCTAGCGGGTTTACCCCGCAGAGGCAGAGAATTGAACCAAATCCCAATTTGACGTTGCAATCCACGACCTTGTGAATTGTCGATGATGATGTGAAACCAGTTGCTAACGTTGTGGCACGGCTTAAAAATTGTCGTGGTTGCCAGCCCATATGGGAAAAACCATGAGATCACTTCATCCATTGCCAACCAAGTATCCGATTAGGTGGGAAGATTTCACTTAAGAAAAATAAAAATATAATAGAAAAAACTATAAATAATCAGCTACCACCTATATCCATTCCTCTCTCTAGACGAATCCGGGGAAACAGCCCGACATATTTAGCCAGTCTCGCTTTGCACTCCTGAATATTGCCACTCCTGGGAAGCTCATACATATCCAGGTATCTGTTTGTATGAGCAGCGCTGAGTTGGTTTAGATCCTCATCTGAACGAATTTCCGGGAGAGATTCCTGACGAGTGGGATCCCTTGCTGGCACAGGATCAATCTCCAATTGTAGAGTGCGCAGAAGTAAATTACGGCTCCGGGCCGACGCGTGAATCAGATTGTTGAGTGAAGTTTGCGTGCCGGACATCTTAGTCTCCATCTCATCAAACCTTTGATGAGTCTCGGTCCGCATTTGTTGAATCTCGGTCCGCACTTGTTGAATCTCGGTCCGCATCTCATCAAATTTTTGATGAGTCTCTGTCCGCATCTCATCAAATTTTTGTCCTAGACTCACAAGTACACTGGTCAATTCGTTCTCATGGCTTTCATTTTCAATGGAAATGAGACTTGTAAGATATCTATTTACCGCTTCGTGGTAGGCGTCATTTGCCTGTTTTCTGCTCTGCAAGCGTGCTATTTCCCCTTGTTGTGAGTCTGTGGCAAAGAATACTTACCCTCAAATTTTTGCTGCTGGGGTGAGCGGCTCCTATATCTGGGGCTGCGGCTCCCGTGGTTTCCTCTTCTTGTCGTCATTGTCGTGTTTGTAACCCCTTAAAAAAGTCGT
>PPLB01002527.1:35133-52256 GCA_003706365.1 Citeromyces siamensis
GTGTTGCTTCGCTGCCGTTCCTTCAGGCGGAAGCTCCACCTGTTTCACCGCCATTAATTCTCCGGTGAATGCGTTCATTCCTAGAAAAACGGTTCCAAACGAGCCGGACCCGATTCGAGCCCCTTTAAACCACTTGAAATCCCCGGCCAAAACCTCTTGCTCTTCTTCGTCATCCTCGTCATCGCTAAAGAGCTCGATCACCGATTTGGCTGAGGATGAGGATATCGCCACAGACTGTCTCTTTAGCGTATTTTCCTCCGCCCATATACCTCCCACCGTTCTCGAAACTATCGAGCTCCTCGCAGCAGAGGATTGTGGCGATAAATTGGGCATACGCATCGAGTACCGAATTGAATTACGCACGGTGGTTTGCAACTGCCGAGGTTCAGCTTCGGGGAAGTACTCACCTAAATTATGTGAGATGAGCTCAGACGGTGGTCTCTGTCCGAAAAAGCTCCTGAATGTAGGGTTCACGGCCTGTGGGATCCTCACTTTTGGCTGTCTCACACCCAAAGGACCAGATCTCGCTATAATTTTTTTAGAAACTTCGATCGCCGCCCGCGAGGGAACTTCTGAAGAAGGACAGAAAATTATCCTGTGTCTTTCCTCTCTATCTGACGAATGGCAATTGGTCACCAGCTCTACATCGAACATGAGGTGGAGCGTTCCTATGTCATCTGTGACATAAGTGTCCCAAGACTCTGGCCCGGATTTGAGCCCAACTTTTCGAATCACTTTACGCTTTATCGAATCGGCGTTGAAGCACCCAGCCACTTTGACCCTCTTGGTGGTTCCGTCTTGCAAGATAAATGTTGTCGCTGAATTTTCATCTTCTGCTGGTGGGACAGATTTGGTGATCGACGATACCGGAATCCTGTCGACAAGTTTTTCAAGTACGAGTTCCTTGATGGCTAATTGTAGCTGTAGCCGGTCTCCCACTTTGGTGAATCCAAGTTCTTTCAATGCATGGGAATCGAGCTGTGGTACAAGATCCATCGTTATTCCCGCATCTGACGTTAGTTGGTTAAAGGGCTTTTTACAAGTACACACCTATAAAAGAATCGGCATAGCTCTCCAGATGGAGAGTTTTGAGCCACTTTATCACACTGTCTGGCATAGTACCATGTGGTGTGCGGGTGTATATGAACGTGCAGAGCCCACAGAATATCAAGTCTGGTATAGTTATGCATCCTTGGTGTCCTCTGCCTAGAGAAAACCACATCATAGAGGATCAGACAACCAGAGAAGACTAGTATCTCACTGTGGTGGAGTGCCCGGATCAGATTCTATTGACATCCACCTTTTTAGCGTCCCTTTAATGGTACCTATTCCTGGAAAATCGCAGACATGACTCCATACCAACGGCAAAACGTCTCAAGGTACCAGTAGAGATTGATGATCTGCAAGAAGAAGATAGTTGACTATTCTCATTCGAAATCTGCACAATCCAATGAACAAAATGACCTCATCTATCCTCTTATAATGGAATAAAACAGGCACTGGTGCATCAAGTCCGTCCATTCAACTGATGAGAATCACGATATGTCAAAAATTCGTTGATGGTTAATCTTCAAATAGGGTTACTCCCGTTAAATCATTACAAGTTTCGTAGTTATTCCTCTACTATATCAGGAAACTAATGGTTGCAGCGACTATCAACGTTTGAAATCCTTCTCAGGTTCTTATTTTTATTTCGCTCTTTGATTTATAATTAGTTCGGATGATCCAAGCTAAACAACTGGTTGTCCTCGTAGTCAAGACTAATAGTTTTTTCTTTTTTCATTGTCTCAACCATTACACAAATCTCAGATCACTTGTGTCTTCTTGGTCAAAAAAAGTATCAAACCGGATCAATCATAATGGTCCTTTTCCTAACAATGACCGAGTTTTTGAAAGTTTGTATATCACTGTGCCGTTTATAAGAAAAGCACGTCGAGAGGAAAAGGTGATTTTCTCCACTTTGAAGAGACCCCGTAGCAAGCCTAAAGTTGGAACAGGTAGTAATTGAGGTGATAGACGTTTCCACATGAGAGCTTGTGTGATGGAAATACTTTCTCCAAGACTGCCCAATGGTAACGGTGAGTACAATACTTCTCTGAGGAGGGCAGTCCACGTGAATGTGGATTTCTCCTCGATAAACGATTTGTAAATGTATATTAATCATCAGCGCACCCTTGCAGCAAATCATACAGAAGAGAAGTCGATTTACCGTGTCTATCAGGCCAGACAGCTTCCTTTTGTCGCTGTCGAAGTTGTATTTGAGGATCGCTCTTGTCGATGCGTAAAGGAGAAAGAAGAAAAAGGAGCGCTGAAAAGCATCAAGAATCTACATCATACATTTGCATTCTAGATCCATCCTGTCAGTTAAAATATGGAATCTCCAGAGTCCACTAAAACTTTGTAAAAAAAAGAAAACACGAGCAGATTACTAGAAAAAGGAAAATTCGCCTTTGGAAGGATTACCGTCATGTTTCTCTCTCATCAAGACCCATTCTTTGGTCTCTTCCGTCCTTCGAACGTCATTTGCCAACTGAGTCGCAAAATTAGAACTAATCTTGCGAGATCACCCAAAAATGCCAATCTTGGTGGTTCTTGTTCACTGGAGGATTAGAAGTTTTATATCTCTGTGAACAATTCCCTCCGGGTGTACAGAGTCCAGTGAGGAGCTGTTTTAGTAAAGTGCGACATTCTTTGTTCGATGTCTACTTCAGAAACTACATTCTGGACTCGTAGGACCCAAAGCCTGAGGCAAAGAGTGTACCGGATTATGGCATACACCGCAGACTAGTTTTTGCTGTGATGACTCTTGGATCTATAAGCTTGCCCAACAAAATAGAATTAGCCGTGTGATTCGTCATAGCAAAAGAAAAGGTGCATTCCATTTGATACACGAAATCCTCGTCGTTTTACATCCATCCAAGAGATGACAAGCGGTTTTACTTCCTGGGTGGTATACGCAATATTGTTGATTATTGTATCACAAGCCTGTATCTTTACACATTCTATATTCCTCTTTCGTGTACGCGTACTGATTTTATTGCCCTTCAGTAACGTGTGAGATCTTATTTGACCCTGTCTTACAGGTCATCAGTACCCCCAAGGGAATAAGTAAATTTTGACCAAACTATCGGACTCAAGAAAGAGCTAGGCACCTTTACCAGACGACCCATCACAGGGAGGCTCGTATCACGGGGTTTTGATTGTGATCAAATTGGCGTTGTGTTGATGATGCGAGGAATGGGAGCAGCTTGAGCTGTGTAGTTCTCATTCATTGTTTTTCTCTTTGCAAGTATTCATGAAACAGTTATAATATATCTACCTAAGGCTGCTCCTTAATTGGAGTCTTTTTTATTACACGAATTCCTCCGGCAAGTGGACGCATAGGATTCATAGGGAATGGTCATGAAGAATGCATAAAGCACCTCGAGCTACGAATATTTCTTTTCCCTATACAGAAAATGTCGTCACTTTTTCGCCTTAGATGATGAAAAAACAACAACGAAAACATTTAACACCTCTCTATAAAAATCCTGCATTACTTCCCTTAACAAATCAGGAAATAATTAGGCTGTGTAGTTGTCCATCTCAATGGTGAACTTCGAGATACGGTCTCTGTTGAGCCGCACTTAAATAATGTAAATCATAATCGGCCAGCACCTAAAGAAAGGTGATAAAAATAAACAAATGCCTACCTCAGTACGTCATATCGCCCCACAGCCGTTGGCTGTTGATTATCGATCTGACGCACTTGTGCATAGTGCATCTAAACGACGTCTTTTCCATGGCGTCGCATAAACCAGGAAAGTGTTGTTGTGAAGGATTCCTGCACGGTAGGGTTCTGATTAACACCAGATGGAACCCCAATTGGAAAATTTGCTGAGCACTACGGTTGTAAGTACAAAATTAACTACAGTGAACACATATACTGTTGGGAACCCTTTGAGCAGAAAGGTAATTGTGATATTGACCGATATATTTGGACACAAGTTCATCAATTCCCAGCTTATTGCAGAAAAATGGCTGGATATTATGTTCTTGTACATCTTGAAAGGCGAAGCAGCCGTTTTCGAACACCCGGACGGATTTGCGTACTATGCTCCTTGGCTGGAGAGACACCCCTGAATCAACCAGACCTATTGTGTCGTCATCTGACAAGATAACTCACCTCTCACCGGAGTTTACCGGTGGTGTGGGATATTGTTTTGGATCAAAATACACGGTTCAACAACTTGCAGAAAATGGAATGTTCGATGCTGCGGCTGCGGCCCATCCAAGTTTGGTGACAGAAGAAGAAGTGGCAGCAGTAACAAGACCTCTGCTTATTTCCGCTGCAGAAACTGACGAAATGTTCACCGAGGAACAACGCCACAAAACCGAGAGTCTCCTGAAGGAAAACAACGCCAGGTATGAGATTACACTCTTTTCAGGAGTGAAGCATGATTTCGCTATTAGAGGCGACCCAAACCACCCTGCCACCACTTATGCTCAGGAGAAGACCCTTAGAGACCAGCTCTATTTCTTTGACTGGCATGCCAAATAAAGCTGTAATTTGACACACTTTCTTGATCCATAAGCCGTAGGATTTGTATCTATCTAGCATCGCCAAAACTGCCCATGTCGTTCACTTCAATGGATAACTCACTTGCTCCAGTGCGCCGCGGCCTATAAAATTGGTCATCACTTTAAACCTGTCGTTAGCGGAGTCCAGACTCATATCAAACAAATCCCTCCTCCTCGAAACCTCTGCACGTGCGTTTCTCAGGGCTTCAATTTCATCTACTTCGCCTGCGCAAGTCGGACACCTGAGCAGTTGGTCTGCGTCTTTTAGAGAAGTGTCAGAAATACACCGATGGTGGAAAGAGTGGTGACACACAAAGTGCACAGCGGGAAAGTCGAGCTTAAACCCGCATGAACGACACTGCGGTTTTTGGTTAAGCGTGACAGGGTCATTGACTAGAGAGTTGATCTCGTCTTGCATCCTCGCCGTTTCAGCTCGATATGAAGATATGAGCTTTTCGTTCTGGTCAATCTCTCGCTTCTCTGCACTTACGTAGTCCACCAAATACTCCTTTATCAGGCCCAACGTGGCCACGCCGTTGATGCTGAGCAATTGGATAACGTCAAGCGGGGACATGAGACGGTTTTTCTTTATTTCGCTCAGAATCGACTGCACTTTCTCAGTCCCGACATCGTTTAATATGGTTCTCGAACTGGTGAAAAATCCCAACGCCAATCGGAAAAGTTCGGGTTCCAACTGCCCATACTGCTCCAAAACGGAGAGCGACCCTGGAACGTCGCTTCGGGCCATGCAGGACCGAAACAAGTCAATCTCAAAACCTGGTTTGTCCCGGGCCACATTTTCACCAAAATCGAAATCGTTCAAGTGGGACATGAGCAAAAGATCCAGCTTATCGTCCTCGGTTCCAGAAGCAGAAATTTCTTGCGCTAAAGAGGACGCGTCTTTGCCCAGCTCGAGGTACAGCTCGTAAAGTATCACGAGCAGCGGTGTCTTATCTCCTCCTAATTCGTCACACGTCTTTATACACGACTCTAGAAACTCTGCAAAATGATGTGGGTGGTTGTCAAACGCGGAAAACACCAACTGAGGTCGCGGAGGTTGATACGACGCTTGTAGGCGTCCACTGAAAATGTCACTAAGGAGCTTTGTAGTCTCATCAGGTGATTTCTCCATCAGGGTATCGACATATTCCACCAAGACTCCCACAATGTGTTCTGCAGACAGGGACCGGAGGTACTGGAGAGCCTTCTCCGGGTCCTCTTCGTCATTCAAGAGTATATCCACCACGGTGGAGCTATCGTTAAACCTTTGCGATATTTCCACCGCCTCTCGGAAAAACTTGCATTCCCGACACAATGAAACAACTGTGGTCACCTCGTATTCGTCATCTATATGGTCCATCAATTTGTCCATTTGCTTCAATTTGCAATATATGCACAGGAGCAGCGTTGTATGCGACGTGTCTGGGTGCTCCAAGCTCTCGAGAAAACTAACCAACATCGCCAGTTTGGGTGCATCGCGGTACTTTAATATGACAGCATTGATGTCGATGTCTTTGACCTGTGCGTACTGTTCTATGGCTTCTTTGAACTCTTCTTTTTCATACAAGAAATCGCCGTACGCTTCCCTTATGGACGAAATGAGTGCTGCATCATCTTTTGCCAAGGCGATTGCCAACGGAAAAAGACCACGATTTTTCGCAAGCTCGATTTTGGCTTCTAGCGGTCTCTCCGTCACATGATACAGTACTCCATCGGTTAGGAAAAATACTTTTCCAAAGACATGCGTCACAGGAGACGCAACCGTAGCAGAAAACACCATCAATCGGTGTACGTGATCTACAATCACCACTTTGAAAGTGGCGGATTGCGGGCTAACAATAAGGATGTAGTTACCAAACACTTTTATGCATCTCTTTGTCATCTCGAGAGGGATCGAATACGTCTTTGACCTGGAGGAATAAAAAGTGATTCCCTCGTCTCGTGCCACTACAAGTGAATCGCCGTACCGGTCACAGCATGCAATGTCGGCACCTTGATGTCGATCGAGCAAGTTTTCTGGTTTCCCTTGGTTCCTACCTGTCGTTGACAAAGTAAAGATGCGGGATACTGTGGTTAGATATAAAATCCATTCATCTTTGAAAACCAAATTGGTAACAGGATCCGCGCTCTGGTATACAACCCTCTGTCTTGAGCCGCGATCATGCGCTAAATCTCCTCTCACAAGCACGACACTTCCGTTTCCAAAACCGAACGCCAAGATGGAAAAATCCTCGACATACGAAAACGAAGTTAATGGGTGGCAATTGTCACCGCTGGACACATGGCACTGTGTATGATAAGAAGTGTGGTTTGTCTTCCATAGTCTTAAACAGAGAGGGAAGCCCTGTTTTTCTGCGACTGTACAAAACATCCGACACGACTCGATCCACTCGAGTCGTGTTATCGTCCACCCAGCGTCGTAGGCATCGAACTTCAACGTGATAACATAGTTTTCTACAATTTTCACGCTATTATACGTAGCTATAAACAGCGCACTACCGGTATGGCAAATAGCAGAAAGCCCTGGATCGGCGTAGATAGGTTCATCCGTGCCAATGTTGGGATCTCGTACCGGAGTTGATTCAAAGAACTGTAGCTGTCTCATAGCGGGAAGGAGGTTCGAGTCGAGGGGTGGTGAACTTTAAACTTGTCAGCAGTACATGGAAAATTTTTTGTCCCTGTGGATAAAATTTACCTTACTTAGTTTGGCCCTAAATAAATCTCTATCTGATCATATCATACAGGACATGAGATTTCATAACCAGTTGAGGAAAACTGAGAAATTCCTGTTGTTTTCGTTCCAGGTAATGATCGGTTAAAATATCACCTCCAAAAGTGATCGAATTAGATATAAATTTGATCCTGTCAACCATGATATACTGAGCTGATGTTTCTGTTCCATTCTTATCGAACAATCATTTCTGTAATTTTCTGTAACATCACAAATAGTGATGATCTGTCATTCACAAGTAACGGCTTGGGAGTGTTCGAGTTGACAGAGTTGATTTTTTCCATTCCAAATCAGAGTCGCCATCTTTGAAAGTGAGTCATTGTTCCAAACTCATCTGCGTCGCCCCAAAGGGTTTTCGGTTCAGATACACACAATTTTTTAAATTTCGCGTACATAGTAATCTGTATGTCAAGACTGTCACTCTTGGTTTTGTAATGTGTAATGAGGATTATCTTCTGATTGATTATGTCATATTTCATGACATCCTGTGAGCAGAATCATCAAAATAACGCACAATCCTCAATAAAATGTAGCAGAGACATCTGCTGTTATCACTTTTCTTTATCTGATTGTCGAATTGCGCTTGAGTGTAGCTTCCGGTGGTACAGCCCCAACACAAAGAGGACATATCCTTCGTAATCTTTCATAAGGTTTGGCGTTCTGCTATTTTCTAGACGTCTAACCTTTGGATGCCCTTGTATGTCAATTGCTCATCTCGAGATGATTAGTTGATTATCAAACGTCCGGTAATAATGTGAATGCCCGTAGCGTATGTGTGGTCTTTCTTTAACATTTTCTTTTCTCATACAGTTTAAGAAGAAAAGAGGTTTACAAACGATAGGCACTTTATCCAAAACAATACACCTACGTGGGACTCTGTCAGTGACCCATACCCACTAAACTCTCCTCCGCCGGGGACTACTTAAGGACGACTATCAAACACCTGTTTCCTAGCCTCGTGCTTTTCTGAAAAGGGCGTATGGCGTAGTTGGTAGCGCGCTCCCTTAGCATGGGAGAGGTCTCCGGTTCGAATCCGGATTCGTCCAATTTCCTTTTATTTTTCGTCTAAACCTGAAACGTTTTGGCCGCTCCGTCTATGGTGGTGACGTCAGTGCCTCTTTAGATTTATCATTTAAGCTCTCTAATGTTTCATTGGGTAGATATAATAATAAAGTATAGCCACTTCACAAATTTTGAACCTGCGCATTTCCATTGATTGGCTGGACAAACCACACATTGTTAGACGATCAAACCATGTGTTTTCAAGCCGCGAGAGACTTTAATCCCGTTTCGGAACAGCTTTAGGCTGTGCATCACACTTGTCTCATGTGTGGATATAAATCATACATCGTCGTACAAATCGATATGGCAGCAGACGCACATTCAGCTACATCCTCTATATATTCTTCGAAAGCTGTATCGCCGCTGGAATTCGCACCATATGTTCCGTCATGGCAGAAATACAAGCAGAGAAAGGACCGAGCCCATAATGATGCACTGAAAATGGTCAAGGAAAAAAATGTAGTAGTAAGTAATCCCTACGTGTCTCAAAACCCTTATAGTCTCCCTTTGCAGGATAAAAGCGAAGGAGCGCGACTTTTGCACTTTAGCAGGAAACTATATGGCGAGGAATTCAACCTTGACGGTGTTCCAGACGATATTCCTAAAAGAGTGGAGAGGTTACAACAAGCACTTGAAGCTGTAGACGTCGATCAGGATGTCGAGTGCCAGCTTTCTCGTGTACTTTCTCTTCTGCTGTCGTACTTTGCCTCTACAAAAAATTGCATCCAAGACATAAACGAAAGCCACAGACTTTCCCGGAAAGTTAGGAATCATCTAAAAGGATGTTTTACATTTATAAATGACATCAAGCATATAACGGTACTGAGCCAGGAACGATTGCAAGAAATAGGGCAGGCGTATGAACAGTGTCTGGAACTTATAAATACGCTTTCGCAGAGAAACAAGTTGGAAAAATTCAAAGAGAGTAGAGACACGGCATCGATTCTTTTATCTAAAGGGAAACTGAAGTCGAGAATCTTACAACAGCTGGCCAAACAAGTACGATTTCTGTTTGACCACGCGGTGGAGGATTTTGAGAATGTACAGTTTGATATTGCCAAAGCCTTTGACGGATTCGCTGTGGATGTTAACGGAGACAGACGATCCAACACGGTATTTAAGCGTTACATTGAAAAAGTGTCTGAGCAGATGGTTCGCGTGAGGAGGGAGAAGCAGCGTACCAAGACGGAGGTTTTAGATGCTATAAGCCGTGCGCTTACCCGCTGTTTAGAACTCGAGGGAATGCTTAGTGGAGTTCTCAAATTGGCGGACTCCTCCAAAAGACATTATAACAGTGGCTGCGATTTAGGAGACGTGGAACGATTTTTGGATAGGGCAGAGCTTGTGACAGATCAGGCTAGAAAAACATTCCAACTTGTTGATTCGATGTTGGAGATTATAATGGGTGAACTTGGCATGTGGACCGTGTCTTTGTGTGCAATTATGGCTGGACCTGGTACAGAGGAGGACAAGGAGAATAGGACGGAAGAGACAGATGTTGAGAGCGTTTTCCGCATGACAAAGGAGCTTAACCGACGGGCACTTTTGGATCGTGGGATTGAAAATACAAGGATTTTTCAGAGATTTTTCAGTAAATAGCACCAGATAATCGAAATTTTCTTCGTCCTCGTCCCGTGATTACACTGACGGCGACCAACGACCGTTGAGATAATTTTCTTGGGTTGTGCTATAGCTGGGCTTGAGCGAATGCCTTCTCGATGCAAGCCTGTGTTCCTCAAAACTCATTTCGGTGCATAGCTGACAATAGAAAAATGAGCTTCATTCTTTCAGAGAGATTCGTTTGTAAATCTGAAATATAGGTGTGCATTGTCTGAAACCTATCACCTAATGGTCAAAAGTCAAGTGCCCAGGTTTTTGTATGTATCGCGGTACCAGGGGACGGGTCTTTCGTAGATGATGTGAGGAACTGGGAGCAGCTTGGGCTGTGTAGTTCGCACGCATAACTTGTTCAAAAAACCTTTCGTAGCAATGGTTTTTTCTGGTAAATGATGTATTACTCTACCTGAAGCTGTTAATTTGAGTCTTTGACTCCATTTTATATATACTCTAGCAAGAGGGTGCAAAGGGTTTGTGGGGAAAGATCATGAAGAATAACTATTCTTATGCTGTGATCACGACGAATTCCCATCTTAATGAAAACCGAAGTAACGGAATACAGAAGACCTTCCTCCTGCATGGCATTCGACATGCATCCTAGTATTGGATCGGGTTTGATCCAATACACCGACACAAAGCGCGCCTAGTTGCACGTGGATTCCCACAAAGAGAGCGTATTGATTATGCAGACACATTTTCTCCTGTCCTACGATGACAGCCTTCGTGTACTTCTGGTTATCGCTGCTCAATTTACGTTCACCACATGGATGTAAGTACTGCGTTTTTGTATGGATGTGTAAGCTGGGCTATCTTTCCCTTCAAGTTGGACGGTATAGTTAAACGAGGTGATTTATTTTAACTGGGTTTGCAGTTGCTGAGGATGTTGTAGACAAAAGCCATCTCGTTGTCAAACCTCTTTGGGATTTGGGTACTTTCTTCAATGATTCATAGAAGATTAAACGTTGTCCGAAATAGAAGCGTAGCTAAGGCTTGTGGCAGAGAGTCATTAAGAGCGATTTATAAAAATGTGCGCGTTCTCGTCAAAGGCCGCATGGACCTTGTGCATGCGTCATAATACATTAGGATGTTGAGAAAGGGTGCGACAGTTTAATGTGGATGAGATATTCGAGTATTGTCACATGTTCAAGTTAGACCAACTATGCATGATGATGATGTTAGGCTTCCCTAGGAGCGCATGTTCTAACAACCAATCGTCTTCATCCATCTATGATGTTCTATACATTGTCGCTTGGATTCGCTGAATATGTTTATCCCTTTGTACAACCTGTTGGAATAGTTGATTGAATCAGCCCCATGAAAATTCTCGTCAAACTGACCGAATCTTCAGAACCTTTCTGATTAAACAATGTACTGGACAGTCACTGGCATTGCATGTTTGATGTTGGTTCGTTATGGTTCGGTTAGTAATATAGGAATCGTGCCTCTATCGATGTGAGGTAAAAATTCTTGAATCAATGTGTCCTTTGGATGAAGCTGGGCAACTATTTGAGGTAATTTTGAACTTCATGTTGGATGATGTTTGTGGGGTAATCATCGGCTTTGGTTCATTAGGTCAAACTAGGATTTCATCGGTCTCTCTTTATGCTGAGTATCCCAGACCACGTATCGAGGTCAGCTGTTGAGCGAGGAAAGATCTTCTGCACAACGTCTGGCATTCTTTGTCGTTATTCAGACAGAGTGCCGAGGTAAGTTGTCTCCTAACAATGTCTCTGTACGTCCTGCCAAACCTTGAACAATGTGATATGTCATCGTAAGGGTCGTCAAATCTGGATCTAGATCCGGCGTACCCTTTTAGATCCGGATCATGATCTTAAATCGCGCCATTGGATCGCGATTCGATTCGACACATTTGAGTAAAAAATACATGAATTTTTCAAGATAATCACGGACTACCAATAGCTTCGTGGCAAGGTCGCTTCCCAGTGAACTGCGCGTCTCAACGATTACCTTCTTACTCACGGAAAATAAACGCTCGACCGATGTGGAGCTGGCAAATAGATAGCATCTTGCTTGCCAACGTGTGTATTGCAGGTGAGGGCTAATTGTTTTACCAACTCATCAAGAGCTTCATCGTAGTGTGATCTGATTCTACGCCTCACGGTCGAGGGTGAGGGCAGCATTCTCTTAAACCTCTTTTTATTCACCAAATTGAATGGCCGCATACTTTCAGCCATTGCCTCTAAGTTGCTCCACAAGCGTTACAAAATGCTTTGTTTTCGGATCCAAGAGTAAAATACTTAGGGAAAAGATCTTTTTTGGGAATGCGAAACGGGTTTTGCTGTCCCTTCTCTTTTTCGTTGCACGCAGCGGGATTTTCAGCTCCAGAATTCCCATCGAATGAATCACCAACAGCAGCTTCCTGAGTCTTCCGAATTAATTCAAGAGCACTACCTCCTGTAACAAGGTCATCATCATCAGACAGCTCTTCGATCGCTTCAAGGGGAACAGAACTTTTTCGAACATTAGACATGGAGATCGAATTTTAACTTCCTACTGATGAAGAATATCCATTCCTCCGCAGAAAGTTGTCTAAAATCCGGATAACCAACACAAGACACACAAAGGAAAAGATCCCTTCTTGATAAGAAAGTCTGTACTGATTCGAAAGTATCCAAGGCTGAAAAACCTCAGCGCTTATCTCATGAGGAGATCTTCTGAACAGTTTCGCTGTGTGCTTCCAAAATCTTCCCCATGTTTCTGCCTTGTACTCAGGAAATACTGCCTGTCAGTAAGTTGGGATGATAACCTTTTCGTACTTGGCGCAGTACTTCTTTTGAAGATGCCTATAAGATTCCGTAGTCACCGCAGCACCCTCTATATCTTCTATGTGACTAAGTTGATCAGGCGTGGGTAGTATAATCCTCAGATATGGTTCGTCCAGTTGAAATCAAAGAGTCTTGGGGGATCTATTGGCTGTGTTACCTTGAACCATCCTTCCATAGCGTGATACCATAGTCTGTCACTTCTTGAGCTTTGTATACATCAAATTCCTTTAGAAGATCCAATTGTGGAAATTCTGGAATTTGATGTGTGGACAGGTGATACCATTTGATATCATACCTGAGTAACTCCGGTGACATGGCTTGCATTTCTTCTGGTGTGAACGGTTCAGGTTAAGCAAGTCTTGTGCTTCCACGGGTGGTGGGTTAAAACGTTTATGTACTCATCGGGAGATACAAAGATCTTTTTCATGTATAGGCTTCTGTAAAAGTTTGTGGCTATTTTCTGCCCGTCTTTCAGATTTTCTGTACCTTCTAAATTTCCAAGATGAGCTTTGACTTTATCTCCTTGGAACAATTTTCTAACCTCATTGAATGGAAGAAAAGAGATCAGCTTGGTTTGATGATCCCGTTCTTCCATCAATTACCTTGCTGTTTCTGTATTGCCTGTTCCATTGGAAAAGCGACGCAAAGTTCTCGTCACAGAGGAGAGTTCTCGTAGCCTGATAGACCATGTTCTATGCACGGTAATTTTTCGATCCGATCCCAGCTGTCGATCCGGGTAAATAATCGATCCGATCCGCCGGATCTGACTACCCTTATGTCATCGACCCCAGTATATGTTGTGAATGTATGTAGGATATTCTAGTCTGTTCTTAGAAGAAGAAAGAATGTTCTAGAATATAAACCGGAAAATTATATTATTTGTAGTTTTTTGTTATTCAACAATCAATTAGTTACAAGCAAAGGAAAGTAAACCAACTACAGGCTATGAGCGACTCGGGTAGCGTGTTTAGGTTCTCGGATAATGAGAAACTGAAATCGGCCGTGAACTATGGGTCGTGGGTACAGGCAATGAATTTGAAGTTTGGCCTGTGTTGCCGTGGATTGAGATATTACCCTGAGAATGGATTTGAACCCGAAGGATTACCGGAAGAAGCTACGGCTATTGAGAGAATACTGTCTTCGATTGTGACTTTGGTGGTCATGAACAAGTGGAGTGACTGGCCAGATTATGAAGTTCCATCTGATTGTTCCGAACTTGTGGTTATTCCTGCAACGAGAATTTGGCGAATTAACGCATCGTGCTGCTGTTAACAACGCAAAAGGTTTTCTTTTCGGGTGCGAGCGTGATGATGTAAAAGTCTTGAGGACTTCGAGGCCGAATATCTGGAGTTTATACCTCGATTTTGCCTAGAAATCTAGAGGAGATTTCTGTGGTGCTTTACTTGGAGTGGATGACAAATGACAATGCCGTGAACACAAGCAGACTGGCACCTCCTAATACGGGGTACAACGTCTTGCAAGGAATTATGTTATAGATGAAATGATATCCACAAAAAGAGTGGAATTATCTGTACTTATTGCAAACAAAGACACCTCAGCTGGAATGTTCTTGATTTTCAAGGTGGTCTATCGATCGTGGAGGTCTGATTCTGGTTGTACTTTCCATTTCACTTGGAATAAAGCTGTTCTAGATGATTTTGGGGAATTTGAGGTGATATCACTGGTATTGGAGGTCACCGTTTGAATATTAAAGGACGGGGAAAGGCTTTTTCTTGTATGATGGTCAAGTTATCACTCTTGGAGAGGTGATGTGAGTACCACAAGCTACACGCAATCTTGTAAGCTTGGGTACTGCGACTGCCAATGGGGCAGAATTCATGATGGCAGGTTCTGATCTTTTGATAATGCCATCGAGAGAAGGTGTTGGTAAAAGACGTGAAAACACACATGTACTTGACGTTTTCAAATATAACCCCATTAAAACGGGGGTTGCTGCTGGGGCTGGAGGCCACGTAGATTGGCATGCTTGCCTTGGACATCCATCTGACAATAAGATGAGGAATTGCATCGCTTAAATCCGCAGATTCCTGCTCCGGCTTGGCTACTACGGGTTCAATGCAGGAGTGTTTGGAATGTAAATCCATAAGAGGTCAACCAGTGAAGTTACTGCTCCGCTTCAGTTGCTTCATACAGATGTGTGTGGTGCATTTGGATCCTCATTCACTCAGGAATTGTATTTTCTGACGATTGTGGATGACTGCTCGGTTCTGTGAGATTATTCCAATTTCGTCCAAAGGAAATGCTACAGCTGAACTTAATTTTCATCAGAAGAATTGAGAGAAGCTTTTCGTCCAAAGGTGGTTATGCTTTCAGTACCTTCAGATCTGACAACGGAGGGGAATATGTCAATTCTTCAGGAATATCTGAACTCGAAAGGGATTACTCATAACTAACCGTTCCATATGCAACCCCCAAAACGGGGGCCGGACAGGAGGCTGCTCGAGTGCTTTTGAACTCTAGTGGAGTTCCCATTGAATTATGGAGTAACGCTGTGACGACTGCAGCGTATTTAATCAATCATCGTCCCACCAAAGCTAACCAGGGAGTTACTCCGTATGAAAAATGGCTCGATTGTGAGCCCGGATGCGAACATTTAGGAGATTTGGCTGTCCAGCCTATGTGATCATTCCTCATCAGATTATGAAGCATAAGCTGGCGCCGTCTTCAGTAAAAGGAGTGAGGATACAATGCCGGGACAACGGCGTATCGGGTTTACATCCCTGCGGAAAACAAGATTATCGTTTCCGCACATATGAGATTTGACGAAACATACGCTCCGCTAAAAGCCGCTGACGCAAATGTATGTGATTCTGGGATTGTACTTGGTTCAGGGACAAGTGCAGGTGGTGAAGCACCCCAGATGGCATTGAGAAGATAAGAAGACTTGTTACAGCGACAGAGAAGCGACTAGTTGTGAGGAAGATCGAGGAAAAACGGATTGGATGCATCGAGCCAAGCTTCTGATAAGCCTATGTCAGAAGACGTGTTGGCTGATCAACATAATGATGAAATCTTGACAAAAGAAGAGACAGATGGCGACGTGGGCTCAAACTTGAGATCTGATATGAAGACCTCTGTCTTTGCTCCTCGTTACAGACGCCCCAGGAAATTGAAACAAGAGAGGCATGATGAGAATGTTGGGAATCCATCTAGCATCCCTGTGATCAGTGTTACTGATGATGATCAGGAGTCATCCTTCGCCGACTCTGACGATTCGCATCTCGAGTGAAAATGAATGCACTTCAGGAGAAGATTCTATTGATGAATATGAATCGAAATAATCAGTTTTGAAAGAGGGAGTTGATATTTCTGAATATGGAGATCAAAATGATTCTGAAATAGATGCTGAGATGAGCATGTTGCCCATCAATAATCTCGTGACGGCTCGGTTATTCCTTCATCAGGAACTGGAGTAACTTGAGTGCAGATGATTTCGATGATGGTCATATGAGCAAACGAATAAACTTGGGAGAAAACATGACTGCGTCCTGTTTGATGCAAGCTGCTAACAAAATTGATATGTATCCACGTACATATCGTGCAGCCATGGAGGGAAATTGGAAAGTTGCCTGATAAGAACAAGGGCACATTCGAGTTGGTAGAGAGACCAAAATATCAGTAGCAGATGCGTCTCCACGGAAAAGAAGTCTGGCTTGTTTAAAGCTGGCCTAATTGCAAGAGGGTTCTCGCAACAATATGGAACTGATTTCACCGAGCCATTTAGTCCAGTGTTTCGAATCGAATCGGTAAGGCTTCTTCTGGAAAATAGTGCGCCATATGGTCATAAAGTTCATCAAATGAAGACGGCTTTCTTAAACGGTGCACTAAAGAAGACCAACTAGATGATGCAACCAGATGGTTATCTGGCACGAGGAAAAGAATCTATGGTCCTGGGGCTCCATAAGAGCATTTACGGCTTAAAACAGGCACCTGTGTGCTGGAACGAGATCAACGACGTGATTTCTCAGAAAGGTTTGAAAGAAATGAAGCCGAGATGGGCCTGTACTTCAAGGATGGCTCGGGTGGACCAATTGTTAGAGGTCTGTACTTCGACGACTTGTTGATAGCTTCCCAGGACAAGGAGACCTTGAATAAACAAGGAACGGTTTGATGAATAACTCTGAGATGAAAGGTCTCGGAAAAGTGGACAGATTCTTGAGAATGAACAATACTGAGAGAAATTGGGGTATCCACCTCGTGGTGACCCTCTTGGTGACAGGTTTAGGTCACCAAGTAAGGTAGTTATATTAGTGTTCATAGGTGGATATATTAATCGGTATCTCTATACAGGAATTACTATACATTTATAGTGAAGACTTTTCACTATGCATATTTACGTCATTCCG
>PPLB01002530.1:1030-19511 GCA_003706365.1 Citeromyces siamensis
TTTTTTTTTTTTTCTTGGGAGATTCTCATTTTTTTTTTATTCAGAGCCAGTGTGGGAACCAGAGTGGTCCCTAATCCCATTGTTTATGTCCGTTTCGACCTAAAGGTGTGCATCAAAGAGACGCATGCATATCCATGCACAATCACGCATAGGGGCTATTGTAGATAGGAAAATTTTTACACCCACAAACGCGATGGAAACAGCACGCCGCCCGTCCATGGCTGAACGCCGTTCCTCTATGAATATGGACCGGCGCAACTCGTATATTCCACATTTAGCAGGTATAGAAAAACCCGAAGACCCGGAAATCCCGGAAAAATGCGACGTGTTAATTCAAGGGACCGGACTTGTGGAAAGCATCTTGGCAGCTGCTTTGGCGTGGTCTGGATCACAGGTTATCCATTGTGACGTGAATCCATACTACGGAGACGCCAGTGCCACACTCACAATCGACCAATTACGAGGTTGGGTAGAGAGAGTGAACCACAAGGCTGCTGGAGTGCAAGGGTTCTTTGACGCTCACCTGCACATTCCTGGGAACAGGATCATCAATTCCAGAGAGTACGGCATCGACTTGAACCCGAGGATCCTGTTTGCCAAAAGTGACTTACTGGCACTTCTTGTAAAATCTCGCGTCTACAGGTACCTTGAATTTCAATCGTTGAGCAATTTCCACTTGTTTGAGAATGACTCTTTTGAGAAGATGGCGTCAACGAAGAAAGACATATTCACAGACCAATCTCTCACGCTGATGACTAAACGCCAGCTAATGAAGTTTCTGAAATTTGTTATGGCTTTTGAAGCTGACGAAAATATTCCCATATGGCGAGAGTACGCTGATAAGTCTTTTGAAGAATTTATCACCAACCACTTTAAGTTGGAAAAAGCACAGGTGAATGAGCTGGTTTACTCAATAGGACTCAGCTCGTCGCCCTATGTGAAGACAGCCGAAGGGCTACTGAGAATAAAGAGGTTTCTAACATCTTTTGACGTCTACGGCTCCTTCCCGGTGCTATTTTCGAAGTATGGCGGACCCGGTGAAATTTCTCAAGGCTTTTGCCGTTCTGCTGCTGTGGCTGGCGCCGTCTACAAGCTTAATACCGTTATCGAGGACTACCAACCACAGACGAAACTCGCCTCTTTCAACGATGGTTCGAAGGTTGTTGTGAACGAGAAAATTATAGCGTCGCGTTCGCAATTCCACAACGAACAACTGTTGAAAGACTGCACTACACACGTTTCTCGATTGATCACCTGCGTGAAAAATGATTGCAAAGAGTGGTTCCAGGAGGGTGAAAATGCCGCAGTTGTCGTTTTCCCACCACGCTCCCTCAAGAGCGATAACGAGTACCCGATCCACGTACTCATCCAAGAAGGTGGATCCGGGGTATGCCCGAAAGGCCAATGCGTGTGGTATCTGTCCACTATTGAAAAGGGAGAAGAAGCAAGAAAAGATCTGGAATTTGCCTTGCTCAAACTTGAAGAGAGCCTTTTACGAGAAAGCGAATTTGACGTGGACTTGGACGAGGAAGACGTGGTTTACAAGCCTAACGGACTACCCATAATCAACTCTGTGAAACTGGGCCAGTCGTTCAAAGAGTTTGTGCCAAAACACAAAGTCACCTACCTTTTCAAGCTGTTCTTCTCCCAGATGACAGCCATCCCACCTTTCGGTGTCGCCTGGCCAGAGATGTTTAAAGAGGAAAGCAAAGTGGAGAACGTGATACACTGCAATCTGCCTTCTACGGAATTCTCGTACGATGGGGTTGTGACAGAGGCAAAACTGCTTTACGCAAAAGTTGTAGGTTCAGATGAGGATTTTTTCGACGTGGATTTCGAAGACGAAGACGACATTACCACGGAGAAACTCGAGGACGAGGTACTGATGAGTGAGGACGAAATGTCGGAAAAGAAACCGGCAGAAAAGTTTAAAGACGAGATGGAGTTTGAATTGTAGTTTTGATGAGGTAGAATGTTTGGATGCACGTGATGCACAGCAGGTCTGGGACTGTCTTTTTTTGTTTTCTTTAATGACACGGCTGATTCTGCCAATTTTCACCTCTTTTACGTTTCTGCATTTTTTCGTAATCTCTCCACTGACCAGTACATACTGAGGAAGAAGTCTTAGAAATGTCTGACGTTGAACAAGAACAAATTGTGCAAGAAGTTGAAGTTACCGAACAAGCCGGTTCTATCTCCATCGAGGACGCTCTTCAATCCGTTTTGAGAATCTCTTTGGTCCACGATGGTCTTGCCAGAGGTTTGAGAGAGGCTTCTAAGGCTTTGTCCAGAAAGGAGGCTCAGCTCTGTGTCTTGTGTGACTCTGTCACTGAAGAGTCCATCATCAAGTTGGTTGAGGCCTTGTGTAACGAGGGTGACGACAAGATCCCACTCATCAAGGTTTCTGACGCCAAGAAGCTCGGTGAATGGGCCGGACTCTGTGCCCTTGACAGAGAAGGTAACGCCAGAAAGGTTGTCGGAGCTTCTTGTGTTGTTGTCAAGAGCTGGGGTGCTGACTCTGAGGAGAGAAACATGCTCTTGGAGTACTTCTCTTCCCAACAGTAAGCCTGTGTATTAATGCATTGATTACTCATGGAAATTTTCATCTTTTTTACTGTAGAGTAACCGCTGAAGTTGATAGTACACAACGTATGACAGATAGGATGTGGAACAGAAAACTTGCTCGTAGTCCATAGGTGCGGCTTGCGATGAAGAATATTCAGACAAGGTCTGGAGCGTAGAGAGGCAGATGTTGGTTCATCATACCATTCAAATAAAGGCATGATTGTATGTGAGACTTCACAGAAATAATGGCATACCGACCGTTCCGCCTTTTCGGCGGCGCTTTGTAACCGGTGCGCTATCCATCATCGACTGTTGCACATCAACTCCCGCCATGTAATTATCGATGGTGTTTTGTCGAGAGTAGGTTTGTTGGAATTTGAGCCGGATCTGATCTATCTCATTATCGTTGATTAGTTGTTCCACGTCCTGGTTGTTGAACCATATCCTGCTGATATCCACACCTGTAGCGTCGATGGATTCCTGATTGAGTTCACTCATCAGTTCCAAAATCTTAAACTCCACAATTGTGCCCTTATACGAGGGCTCAGCGCTATTTTTGATGAGAAAACTGATGGATGTGAGCCCTTTGTAGTCTTTGTAAAGTTTCATCTTGGAGGATATTTTCAACAGCTTGAGAAACTTGTTGATGTGCTCAAAGTTGTAAAAACTGGTTATAGAGTCAGTGGTGGGCTCCAGTTGCAAGTGATTAATGTCTGAATCCACGTTGGGGCGGTTCACCCGCATCTGCTGAAGTACACTTTTCGTACTCGGGAAGAAAAGCTTGGAAAACCCCAAATCGTTTTTTGCAATAAACACCAAATCCTCTTTGGAGCTCTTCTTACCATAAAGATACAGTTCCTGTGTATTGAGGTCTCTGAGATCTTTCAAGATCTCATAAACCAGCCCGCTCTGCAGAAATACTTCAAACACCACCTGGCTGGAATCAATCTCGAAATCATCCCTAATAGCCTCTTCATGCAGCTCTTCAAACTCGTCCATTTCGTAAGTGTTGAATTCAATTCTCTCCAAGACAAGGTCGTCTTCAATGATGATTACAAAAGGTTCACCGTATCCCGCGTACGTAAAACGCGCCTTGATGCGCTTTTCGTTCGTCAACAAGTTAACAGTCTCCACCAGGGAGGTGAGGTTAACTTTGAACGATGTTGTTTCTTCGTTTGTATAATGATAATAGCTAAACAGTTTTGTGTCTAACAAAACAGACACTTTTATGATTCCTCGCTGATTCACCTCGAGTAGGAGTCCCTCCTGACTCGCAGTTAGCGTACATTGCTCATTTATAGGTCCAATAGCATTCAATATCGATGAAATATACGCTATATGGTACACAGTGGCATTGAAAAGTGGATCATCCTCCATTAGCAGCGCTGGTGTCGGGATGAATGAATCAATTTTTGTTTTTATCGTCATTCTTAGTTGTAGATTTTCATTTGTTCATTCACCACGTCTATTGGATCATCACAGAAAAGATACCTAGGGTTACCAGAACTCACGATTCTTAGGATTAACCATTTTGCGAAAGATCGAGACTTCAGATATCATTCACGACGTGTTGTAGAATGACAATTACTCTTGGAAGTAATAATAAACTTTCAACTGCGATGATCCATGACTCAAGCTGCTCATCCAAAGCTCCGATCAAATCATCACGTGACCCAAGTCTTGAGTGCAAACTATGTGTAGGAGGAAAAAGACAATCGGGATCGCAGCGGCTTTCGTCGCGGGTTGCGCTTTTTGGTACTATTGTAAGCCGAAGAAAAAGAACACAACACGTGAAAGCGTAGCGCTCGTTTTGACTCCTTCTGTGAAAGATACCATGGCGGAGTCAATTAATGCAATACTGAAAGATACTGAGAATTTCGTTTGCATCCTTCCTCAGGCGGAAGATGTTGTAGTGGAGAAAGAATTGGAGTTTCGGGTAATCAAATGCGAAACCTTGGTGGGTGCAGGTCACATTTTGAAGCACTTACAGTGCACTTATAACCTTGTATGCTACGATGAGCTTCAATTGGACGAATCGTTTAATCGGTTTTTACCATTCATCATCCCTGTCACTGCAAGAGATGTAAGAGAGAAAATTGAACACATACTATACGCTTAGGGTTTCCCCGTTACATCTCTTCTTCCACCTGGCACGATCGTTTCCGAGCGCTTGTCGATGCGGCCGTACTCGTGAGTGCTCCAATGGGCCAGGCTCTGAGGCTTGCGAGGCACTGGAGGCGGGACGTGTTTGGTGGAGAGCTGGGGCCCGATTATCGGGATATCAGAACGCTTCTTGTTCGCATAGCGAGAAAATGATTGCAAAGATACCGTTATTTGGTATGGATCTTTTCCTTCAAAAAGATCAACCTCATGTCAGTTTCTAATTGGATGGACTTACAGTTTGGAAGAGTTCACTTTCTGGAACACCAATGTGCTTTGCATACTTCAAGAACGACTCGATATTTTCCATCTTTGGTCAGCGTGACAGAAATAGTGAAATACGTACTTGCATGAACGCGAGGTTGGTTTTCTTGAATTTGATCTGTGCTTGTGGATCGATCCTGTTGCACAACTCACACAATATGGTTCCATCTCGGAGGAGATCGATCAAGTCGGCCGTTTTGTCGATAGCCACTTGTTGTGCAATCCAATATTTGCACTGTTGTTGCAACTTTTCGTACTTGGTTTTTCTCGAGTTGGCCAAGTCCTCATCAAGAGAGGTTACGTCTTTCTTCAGTTGCATTGGATGCTCGACGTGATGCAATGAGTACCTGTTGCAATTTCCGAGGGATCACTCGTCATTCTCAAAGTTTTGAAAGTCTAATGATGGAGCCTATGTTGAGCGAGCCTTTTTGTCCGTATCTTTTTGTGTGCCTTGCTGAATATTTCAGTCGTAGTCTCAGACTGTCAAAACGCTTGTACAGGCATAGACGATATATTGAAGGGAATGGCTCCTCAAGAGAGTTATTCTGATGCTTAAAAATGACCGGATCTGTGCTGTGTTCTCGAGACTAACACCTACAGCTATCGTCTTTGAGAGAATGTACGACTCGTGGTCTGTCTCGTTACAGCTAGTCAACATGGTCTTACAGACGCATATATCATTCTGCGAGCTGTTGGGTGACTTTTAGCATTTCAAGTGGTCTGATGAATGAATAGTTTTCAATACATTGTTCGCTATTGCGAGGGTGAAAAAGCGGGAGGTTATAAATTATCTGATTGCACATCTGGGTTGTCGTTCCAGGATATCTCGATTCACTACATCAGATCATATCGACGACACAGAAACAAGACAATTGAGTATTAAAATAGTCTGCGTAAATCGCCTACGACTTAAAAGTCGATACTCTGTGCCTGCAAACCCCGAACATATGGCTGTTCTAAGACTCGAACCCCGAATCGCGGACATATGCCACACCGGGGTTTGAAAACTTCCAGTGTGGCGTCTTTTATAAGCAGTCAGTTTGTGAAAGTTTTTTATGTCTCATTTGAGCCAAGATGATACGCTCTATGAGAAGCCGAGTTTTATAGATGAATTCACCGCCATGTGGTTTGTGAGTGTCATGGGGACAGGCATAACGAGCTCTGTTCTTTATACTTTCCCATTGGAAGCCGAATGGCTTAAAGTGTGCGGCCTCATCATGTTTGCCGTGACGTGCATTCTCTTTATAGTAACTACTTTACTGTTTGGTGCCAAATGTGTAAAACAGAGAAGCCTCGGGTTCTTGCGAGACCCAAAAGAGGCTGCTTTCCTAGGATGCTACCCGATGGGGCATGTCACCATTATCAACATGCTTAGTCTGGTGACTCACGGAAGCAATGGATGGATCTGGTTTATCTATGCAATGTGGTGGATCAACGTATTTCTCACGTTAATCACTGCGTGGCTGGTTACATTTTTGCTCATCAGCAGAACACACATCGAAGCCAAAGACGGGATAAATGCCACATTACTCTTGCCCGTGGTTCCCCTCACCGTGTGTTCATCTGGTGGCTCGCTTTTGATGCCACTATTGCCGCAGCCGCTACAGTTGATGACGTTGGTAGTGAGCTTCCTCTTGTGGTGCAACGCTCTGCTTGTATCTTTCCCCATTCTCGCGGTTTATTTCTGGAAGCTTTATGTCCACAAAATTCCTCCAAAGAGACTCATGTTTTCAAGTTTCATTCCTATTGGAATCATGGGCCAGGCCTCTTATGGCGTAATGTTGCATGCGCAGAACTTTTCCATCATTGTTCAGCGTTTGTCATTTTTCACACAGCCACAGCTCCTCAAGGAAGTATCCCAGTTAATCAGCATTTTAACGTGCCTGGCTCTCGTGTCTGTTGGGTATTTCTTTACATTTATAGGCATAGCGACGGTTGTTATCTACAGGGGATCCAAATTCAACAAGTCGTGGTGGGCCATGACTTTTCCCATGGGTACTATGTCTCAGGCACAGCATGTCCTCTTCCAAGAGACTCGTTGGCGAGTGTTTCAGGTGACTTCTGTCATCTACGGAATTGCATTAATAGTGGTGACCCTTACTTGTCTAGTAGGGTCGTTTGTATGGGAGATTCCCCATACAACAAAGCATGGAGAAAAGCATAAAGTTGTTGTGTAGCATAATTGAAGCACGTAATGTATTTCGTGATTATTGCAATGTTGGTATTGAAGGGCGTGTGGTGTCGAGCGGATTGGAGGCTGAGATGTGGTGACCTCTATTAGGATAAACAATCTAAAGTAGAGGGAGAAAGCCCGAAACGTTCACCCACTTTTGCAGACTTTTGTCTGGGGAAGAGGGAGAATAAAGACTAGAATGAAGACGCAGGCTTAATATTATATCAGATTATGTGTTACCAAATGTATCATTTTGCAACAATAAAAAAATGAATGACTTGATACACCCCACGTATCAAGCCTACCAACTCATTTCAATCTGCATTCGCGTTTAAATCTACTTTTTCTATCGTGGAATGCAATCACGTGTCGGGTTGCCTCTATGAACCGTAATAGGTAAATTCATTTAGAAATAGATGTTGATGACGCGAATCCTGAGGACGGACGCTGTGATGGTACGGGGAACGAAATTGGGACATTCGACCATACCAAGAAGTATGACAAATGTGTTATTAAATTGTAAAGTAAAGATTCTCTAAAGTGACCCAAAAACTCTTTCGTCATTTGGGATTAAAGGAGGTGGTTGGTGTTGTTAATGCTGATCATGAATCAACTGTTGATGAAGTTGATTATGAAAAGAGTGAGGCTGCAAATCACATAATCGCCATGACCTGGCCCCAAGATTTGTTATCTTTTTCTACCACAAGAAGCAGTCCTGGTTGGAAGAGTTCGAAAAGTTTTTAAATTCGAGAAAAGCTTTCAGTCTTTGAAGTATTATGGTCAGGTTACACCCGAGGAGTTTGGTGGTAAATCACCGTTCTGAATGATGAGTACAAAACAGCTACACGACAGCCAAATGATCAGAGATGTATCACTTATATGATCAACTCCCTAACTGGAGGGTAGGCTCTTGTCTCGAACTATTTCAGGATCCTCGGCACAGATCCGAAGGTGAAACTGTCTTTAACTCAATTGTTAATCGATATAAATTTGATAGAGAAAGCGTTCCAAGCGTAACGCGAGTACTAGCCTGTAGGAATCAAGGACCAATAAGGCAAACCAAAAAATCAAGTAGCGGAAGCCGTTTCGTGGTAAATGCTGGGCTTGTCAAAAAGAACGTCATCCGAAGGCTGGGGCGCCCTCAGAAGCCGGAGAGCAGGGCTTCGAAAGTCGTGCTCTCGTTGAGAGATCAATAGTCAAGACAAAGGTATAGAACAATATTCATCAAAGATTGGGCCATACTTCAAAAGATTGAATTAAAACTATTATCAAAAAGGGTCTTGTTCAAGGATTGAAGTTTAGTTCGATTGGGTCGTCCAGGATGCACGTAGAATGCAATGCGGGAGGAATGAGGTTTTGGTTTCGGTTACTCAGCTTTTGATTAAGAAGCTCATTCGTCTTCATCATACGTGCATGAGAATAGTAATTCTTCATGGACAACCCTATGCATCCTCTCGCAGGAGTAATTCGTGTATAAAGAGAAAGTCAAAATACTAATTAAGTAGCAGCTTCAGATAGAAATAATACATCATTTACCCGAAAAACTATTACTGTGAGCGGTTTCATGAGCTGGAGAGTGCAAACTAAACAGCCCAGGCTGCCCCCAGTTCCTCACATCATCGACAATATACCGGACAACAAAGCTTATAAAAAGTACGATACCTGAAGGAATACTCGTTCACGAGAAAACCTCTGTATAGATATCGTTGGGTGTGGCAATTAAAGCGTTAGCGAGAGGAAATATTATATCCACGTCTTGGTGACAGATTCAACTCTACTCACGTCATTCCGCACAGAGATCGTACGATATAGAATCAATTCGTACATCTCACATCTCAAGAAAGATTCCATCAAAATCTCCCATAGAAAAATAGAACCACCTTTAGACAGTGATAATGTAGAACGTGTTCGCATATCTTTGTGGTTCCTTTTGAGGTGTATAATCTACTCGGTTGTTTCCAAGTGGTTCCAAGGGGAATGTGCTACATTATACGGCGGCCTCACAATCGATCAGATCCACCACGGCCCGTAAGTTTCAGCACAACGTCCATTACTACTCACATTGTTGGAGGTATCGCCGAAACACGTACACGATCACCACCACTTCGGACCTCTAGCGGACAACCAACAGATCAATTAAACCCAAGGATCCCCCACAAACCTTTCTTAGTAGCCAAAGCCAAAACTTGCCTTAATGCGTGATTAAATGTGTATTTTCTAACCTGGATCGTTCAAACAATCGAGATGGAAGATATTGGGTGTCTTTGGGTCGGGAATACAGAAAAAGTTGATCTCTGCCTCTTTAACAAAAGTTTTTGCGGTAACAATAAAGTTTTCTTTCCTCTCTTTTCGAACCTTACAACCTCCACCTTACCCGTTTGCACTGCAATCGCTTAAGGAAAATGGTTATCATTTCCTACCGCGCGTCTGATGACGATCTAAAACAAACAGGCACAGTTGGAAGGAAGACCATGATAGCTTGTTACATATTATTACGTCCCATGTGTAATCTATTGTCGAGATAGTATCGAGAACTTAGGTAGTATCGAAATAATTTTTTATAAACTGAGTTTACACCTGTGGTTGAGCCAGCTTCATTCTCACAGCCTTGACTTGAGTATAGTTGTCAATAGCCTCAATACCCATTTCTCTGCCGATACCAGATTCACCGAACCCACCAAATGGAACCATTGGGTGGAAGTCGTTGAAAGTGTTGACCCATACAGTGCCAGCCTTAATTCTTCTGGAAACATCAATGGCCTTATTGACGTTTGTAGTGTGAATACCAGCTGCGAGACCGTAACTTGTGTTGTTCGCCAACTGGATCGCCTCCTCCAGGTTAGAAAACTTGGACACGGTGACAACCGGGCCGAAAATCTCCTCTTTGACGATTCTCATATCCTCAGTCACGTCACCAAAAATGGTTGGTCTAATAAAGAAGCCCTTTTCACCAATTCTCTCACCTCCGGCAACAAGCGTCGCTCCTTCGTTCTTGCCGATTTCTACATAACCCAGGATTTTGTCCAACTGGTTCTTCGACGTTTGCGCGCCTTGGAAGACACCTTCTCCAAATGGATCACCGACAACGAGTTCATTGGCTGCCATTCTCAGTTTCTCAAGCACCTCGTCGTAAACAGAATCTTCCACATAGACACGCGAGCCGGCACAGCACACCTCACCTCCATTGTAATATATGCCCAGGATAATGTTACTTACTGTTGACTGCATATCTGCGTCCGCGAAAACGAGGTTAGGAGATTTCCCACCGAGTTCCAATGTCACTTTCTTCAAGTTAGATTCGGCCGCACACTTCATAATGTGTTTACCGGTAGCGGTGGAGCCCGTGAACGCCACCTTTTTAATTTTCGGGTGCAGAGCCAGCGCATTACCGGTGATCTTACCAAATCCGGACAGAACGTTATACACGCCTGGTGGGAATCCGCACTCTTCGATAAATTGCGACGCGTAAAGCGCGGAAAGTGGTGTTGACTCAGCCGTCTTCATGACAACGGTGTTTCCAGCGGCCAGCGCTGGCGCAATCTTCCATGCCCACATCAACAGTGGGAAATTCCACGGAATTATTTGTCCACATACACCGATCGGCTCTCTTCTTGTGAAGGTAAAATGTGAGCTTCCTGTCTCAGGCACCGTACCCAAAATCTTATCGGCGATTCCAGCCGTGGACCGCAGGTATGCAATCACCAGCTGAACGTCTCCTCTAGCAGAAACGAGCGCTTTCCCATTATCCAGTGATTCTAGCCCCGCCAGCACCTCCGCGTGTTCCTCGATTTTATCGGCAAGTCTATACAGACAACTTGCACGGTACGCAGGGTCCACGTTGGCCCACGCGTCGAACGCGGCAGTGGCGTACTCAACAGCAAGGTCGACATCCTCCTCACGTGACTCGTAAACCTGTGCAATCTCCTCCTCGTTTGAAGGGTTGATTACCTCAAATGTCTTACCCTGGCTAGAACGCACAAACTGGTTATTGATGAACAACCCAGTAGGCTGTTCGATACGTTTCCCTCCTAAATTGGGCAACTCAATGGGGACACTGAGTGGGATCTTGGATGAGTAAAGACGGAGACTCACCGGGACTCCTCTCTTTGGGGTGGCTCTGACAAAGCTTCTAATCATTATGCGGATTAAGCGGAGGGACTACCCTTATATATGGGGGCCCCCTGTGATTACGTAAACTTGCTGCGGTGCATGGCTTCCCCGCAAACGTTATGCTGCAGCTATTGTTGGCATCTGACAAATAAAGCGGGTGGGTCATCCCAAATGGGTGAATGGGTATGCACGGATATGCAACAGACGCAGCTTACTGCCTTTGTTGGGTAAACTGGCACGCTTTATAGAGATGTGTATTTTTGACCTCTATGTTGCTCTATGTTGAACACATTTAAGATTCACGTTGTGCGCACTTAACGACATGATAGATTCGGTATTTTCCTGGGATGATGGAATGAAGATCGTGTAGATCTCGCCACTTGCCATGACTCTGCTGTGTGATCATATGAGTGGGGCATTTGAGGTTTTTTTTTATTCCCAGATTCTTGTCTGTGAGTTTTCTCTGTCCAAATTCTTCAATATGTACGTCTAGTTCTTGCAGTCTGGATAGAACACCTTTGGTTACAATAAAATAGAGAAAGTGACAACTGTGCCCCATTCAGCTTTCTTTTCCCAAGGAAAATGATTCTCCATCAATAAGCAGCCAAAAGAATCACTAGCACGTTAGATCCCTTCTCGGAGTGAAAAACTACTGCCTTATTCTACTCGCCTTTGCCTGTAATTAGGGCAAAGGCACAAACAACAGCCAAATCACCTCAGGTGATAATATCCGACATGGATATTTTCATTGGGTGCAAAAAGCCAACACTCTCTGTAACAGATGAAATGCTCCGTTACCTGCTCAAAAAACTTTTCCTCCACATTTTGATTCCTCAGCTTGTGGGCTATAACTACCGTCGTGTTAACATTAGCATACCGACGCAAAACGGCAAGCAACGCCCCGTAATAGTTATCGTTGTACGTGCAGTCGGTGGCTATTACCAAGTCCCAATTTAGTGACGAAATTGTGTTTTCCTCTTCCCAGTCCAGTTCTCTAAAAGAGACAGGAACGCCATTTATATGGGTATTCTTCACCATTATCTCCTCTGCATCAGCCAAGTCGGTTGCCAGTATGTGAGACTGCGGAAAACTTTTCGCCAATGCCAATGATATAACTCCAATACCGGTGCCTAGCTCCATGATATTTGTGTTCGGGCCAATCAGATCTCCCAAAAGCGTAGACAACATTGTGCTCATACGGATTCCTGCGTCCCAAATATGCCGAGCTATTCCGTTACTTGCCTCTTCCAGTATCACAACCGTCTGCGTGTTTTCAATGAGAAACTCTGTGAAAAAGAAGCGGTCAGTGGAGTATCTTCCATCAGACAGAAAACTAGACCCCTGAATTAACGGCAAAGGTAAAGAAAAACATGGGAGAATCGTTGACTCATATGAAGTAAAATATTCACACTGAGGAGGCCGGAAATATCGCCTCGTGAGTGTTAACACCTCCATGTCGGATGGGCATACGCTCAACCTGCTCATTGTGGGGAAAACTGATCTGCAAAAAGATTTGGAAACTATATAGCACGAAGATCCAAATTTCTGGATTATGGACGAGAATCGTTTTAAATCAACGTATGCAGTCACACTCAGACTCCTCAGCCCGTTGCTCCATTTGCTGTGAACAGTATCTAGAACGGGAAATGTGTCCCATTTCGAAATCGAAAAAGTGCGGACGTCTTTCAACGTAACGCCAGAGTCAATTATGGCTGACTGTGGTAAGACCCTGATCTGGGTAATAATGGGTACATCTTGGTAGAAAAACTCCTCTCCAAGATCATTCGTTATTGTGAGTAGCATTTCATATTTCACCTCCTTCTGTTTGCCCCCTTTGACATTCAAAGAGGGCATCTTCAAGTACTTGAGTTGATACATGGTCCATATCCTTGCATTATGTATTTATTTGACAGAAATTCTGTTTTTTAAGAGCAAAAAAAGGATCCTTCTTTTCCCGAGGATTGGCTTTACCTTTAATTGACGTCACGGTTTGTCATCTCGAACATTTCCTCTACGCAAGGCGAAACTGCTCACTTACACACACAGATGTATTCCACCTCATAGCGGCACCGGAAGGTTTTTCCCATCGACACCGTTCCTTTGCCTATTAGCTACAGATAGTTGATAGATCGTCCATACAGATACTGCAGGAATAAGCCATCTTGAAGCTGCTATTGGGATGAGTAGAAAAACCACTAAGGTAACATACGGGAGTAAATTATCTACCCATTATGTCATTAAACCTCAGCTTCATATCGAGCCTCATATTGCGAGATATGCTTCTGCCATCAATTTTGTCCAGCCTGTGTAGAAAATTGGTGATAAACATGTCGTAGTCCAACCTTTTCATCAGAGTATCTGCATCGTTAGAGAAATGATCCTCTTTCAAAATTCGCAAGTGTTCCGAATCCCGCGAATCCCATTTGGGATCTTTGAGTATAGCAGCATAGCGTGACTCAAAACATTCTATTTCCTCCAGACTGTCCAGGTGGCGTACGAGGTAATGTGTCGGAGACTCCTCTGGACTAAAGACAAAAGGGTAAAAACCCGCGTTAATGGGGTTGAGACGCATATCAAGAACTTTCAGTGACGCTCTGGATTCGGCTAGAGATTGTAAAACATGCAGCAGCCCTTCTATTTTGTTGCTCACCATATATAGATGCTTGAGATTGGTCATCCCGGATAATGGTGTTATCGATTCAATTGCGTTGAAATTGAGATTCAGCGTTTGGAGTTGGGGGAACATGTGATGGAAAGTCAGTGGAAGTTGCTTCAACCCCATTGCAGAAAGATTGAGCTCGACCAGATTCCCAAAACACTTTGTATGGATTGGAAACGTGGAAAGATCAAAGTTGGATCCAGATAATTGCATCTTCAAAACCTGCTTCCCACCAAGTTGTAGCACCTGTTGATGTACAGTGGGAGAATCAATCGATTTCAAGCTCAGGTCATTGAGCCAACCCAGGTGTGAAACGTTGGATATAATTTGCAGGTCTGTGTTCCCGTCGAGATGCAAATACCTCAAGTGGGAGAAGCATTTGAAGTCGATGTTAGAAAGCTGGTTACCTTTTAGCGAAAGCTTCTTGAGGTTTCTGTGTTTAGCAGTAACGCCAGTGATCTCTCGCAACTGATTATTATCAGCTTTTAGTACACGCAAAAAAGGTAAGCTTGAAATGCCCTTCAACGAGCTAATGTAGTTGTTTGAGAGATAAAGTTCCTCAAGCATGGGCAACGCAAAACGGTCAAAGTCGATCTGTCCCTCGATTTTATTACCACAGAGGTCGAGAGTAGTGAGTGTTTTCAGTTGTTCGAGCCCTGTCAAGTTGCTGATCTCATTATTGTTCAGATACAACCGTTTGATATTGTACAGTGGTTTGAGGTTGTTGAGATTCGTGAACAGGTTGTATGAAAGGTCCAAAAGCTGCAAATTGGGAAATTTCGTGAATGGACTCAACTCAGAAACCTCGTTATGGGAAGCACGCAGACTTTGCACTTTTTCTGGAACCCCATCAAGAAACTGTAGAGCATTCGAATTCACTTCAAGGAATCTCAAGTTGGGCACAAACTCTGCCAGATCTTTTAGATTGGTTAGTGACAAAGAGTTCAGATATAGCTCGGTGATCTTTTCCCACCTCCCATTAGGTTTGACGTCTGTCAGACAAGCAATCAGTTTGGATCTCGATTGGGAAAAAGAAATGTTGTCTATCTGTGAGATGTTTGTAATATCTCTTAGTCCTAGCTTTGAGCGATTGCTGAATGAGATCGTGGTTGCGTTTCTGGTCACATCGGCCCTGCCAATATCGCTCACAGTATCCTCGTGATCAGTGGGTAATTTGAACGAAACTTCAGGTCTGCTACCGCCACTGAACGAGGTGGTTGACAAATCTGCAATGGCTTCGAGAGCAGCCACGTTTTCGTCGTTTTCCGATCTCTTGCTCTCGTCAAAATCGCTCTGCTGGACAAATTTGTTCAGCCTTTTGTCGAAAACCATATTGTGGTAATTTTCTGGCGGAATGAACTTCAAGTTCTGCGGTAGTTTCTTCTTGGAGGGTGATGGCTCGTCGTAATGATAGATTATCGAGTCCAACTCTTTGATGTGCGGGGTCTGCACCTTCTCAACTGAGCGGTCTTGGAAGGAGGCCTCCTCCTCCTCCTCATCTTCGGAAACTCCGTCAGTGGTGTAGTTGGATGTGTCGTCTCTAGTGGTTTCCACCCCAATGTTTTTGCCAACTATACCGTTGAATATATCTTGTGCATTCTTTACAAAATCCTCAGTACGAGGGGACTCATCTCTCGGGGCAAACCGATCGAGTAGGCCGTCAAATTTCAATTTTGTATAGGTGTCGTGTTTGTTTCCAAACAACTTTAAAGGTGAACTGGTGCCATCTTGTTTCGAGCTTTGAGTGTGTTTATTCACTTCGCTTGAAAAACTATCACGTGTAAACTCATTCTCAGATCTGTAGTGCTCTTGAATATGCGGTTTGGCCAGTTTCTGTCTCTCCACCGCTTGTGCATACTTTTTCCAAGCTGGGATCTCTTGCTCTACATACGGATCATCATTCTTTTGAACGGTATCATGTCGCATTGGGTCTGGGCCGCTGAAGTGAAAAGGCGCGGGCTCTTCTACCTGCCATTCGTGTGTTGAAGAGGTCCAATCATTAGTTGTAGACTGGGAGGCCCACTCATTAAAGTTTTCGTTCAACGCGTAGTTTTTCTTTTGACTGCTTCTATTAGAATCAGTCGCATGGTCAGTAGCGCTCTGTGCGGAAGTGCCACTTTGAGGCGATTTTACGTCACTCATGTTTGTGGCTGAGTGCAAAACGAGAAATGCGGAAAACTCATCAATATGAAATATTAATAAATTTGCCGGTAATAAGAAGAAGAACAATGAGTCGGCTCTCCTTGCATTATTTTCAGCGGACCTTTTCAAAAATTTGTATGGTAAAACACGCTTTTTGTCCCATCTTGAAACATATCCGTGCACCCCCTGTTTACATAATCTCTTTCACGTAAACACAAGCAACCTGCGGTTATGCCACAACGGAAAGGTTACCTGAGCTCATCTCCTCCAGGTGCACTGGATGACTCTCATTATACAGGCATCTCGCACCACCAGAGCATGGACTTTTCAAACTCCAATAATACTCTCTCGACTGGGTGGACGCCGTTTATCGACAAGACGCTTGGACCGGATTTATTGCCGCTTCCGTCGCCTCACCTGTTTAGACAATTCTGTGATAGCTCCATAATGGGAGGGTCTACGCCGTCGAAGAACACGCTTTTGGACCCGGACTTTAATTACTTAGAAAAGGGGCTGTACCCGGATGGGATACCCGGGCAGACGCCGTTGGGTAAATCGATAAAT
The DNA here is from genome assembly GCA_003706365.1 of Citeromyces siamensis. Classification (NCBI taxonomy): domain Eukaryota; kingdom Fungi; phylum Ascomycota; class Pichiomycetes; order Pichiales; family Pichiaceae; genus Citeromyces; species Citeromyces siamensis. The sequence continues at coordinate 17,668 of PPLB01002530.1, forward strand.
ATGGAGGAGCTCATGAACGATAGAAGTTTTTCTGAGTTCCCTAGTACGCAACTATACAGGTCTTTTATGGAGGGTAAAGAGAACGAGTTTGGAACGCCAACTTGTTTGCCGACGAATAAGCTGCGATCACCGCTACGTGAGAGTATAAACACCCCGAGTCATGCCCCAATAAAGGGAGGTTACAAGGTGAACAAGTTTTTAACTCCTGGTGACAATTCTACAAGACAACTCTCATCTCCTTCGACCATCATTGTAAATTCCTGCAAAGCAGATGACGAAAAACATGCTCCCAAAGATTTGCCTCCGCCTAGTCCGACGCCCGCGAAAAACTTTGGCAAGCAGCGTCCGTGCACACACCTGGTCAATGGTCAGTCTGAGCTTGAACCTGCTATCGGAATTTTCTCCGATAAACAACCTGCTCTAGCACCACCTGCGCCACGGCCCATACAGGCAAACAAGTCTAAATTTCAAATAGTATTCACAGACGTGAATTCACTGATGTCTAACAAGTCGAAAAGGAAGAGTAAAAAATCGCTCAAACGAAATAATACGTCTACCGGGGTGGCAAAGAATAAAGACATTTCAACGAAAAAGACGGTACACCGTTCAGTTTCTGTTCCTATATTGAACAAACACGGGACGGAGAACCAGACGAACGGATTCAAGCACGATTAGGATAGGACACATGGTTAGCATTCTTGGATTTTTTTTTTTTTTTTCATCTTCCTCGCAACAAAAGAAAACACAATTTAAATGCATTTATTTATCATTCACTCACTACCTTCTTCTTGGACCTTTAGGTTTAGTAAATCTGGAAGTATTGTTACTTTGAACTGGAGCTTTTTCATTCTTGAAAATGCTCAGTTCTAGGTCCTCCTTGTCACCTATTTCGACGACACGTTCAAACTGGGATGAGATTGCCTTTTCGGCAAACTTGATAAACGCTTGCTTGTTGGATGCGCCGAGCATTCTCTGTTTGATCTTGGAACCAGAAGGACAGGAGTAAATGAAAAACGCACCCTGTGCGTTCTTGAAAATCATGTAGCTCGGAAACTGAGGCGCCTTCTCCGGGATCTCGTTTTCATTAGAAATATTTTCTAACACAACAAGCTCAATCGTTTCATTTTCCGATATACGCGCAACTATCAGCTGGTTCAGAGAAATACCAATAAGCGCATCGGAAAGATTCGGATCCACATCGAAAAGAAGTCCCCCATTACCGTCACTCACAAGCTTCTGCCTCTGCGCATCGTTATTCACCACGGTCAAATTTTCAAATTTGTTGTAAGACTCAAGATGCTCCTCCTCTTCAGTCAATGGCTTCGCTGCGCTCTCAGAGACCAGGTGGCGTTCCCAGTATTCTTTGGTCAGCTCATCTAAACTGGTTAAAAATAAAGGTGGACGGAAAAACTCGATCCCGAGCTCTCGCAGCAGTGTGTTCTTACTCGATGCGTATAGCATCTTACTTTTGACGCTCGCATCATCGGGGACAAACGAAATGAACACACGTGATTGGTTGTTATTGTCCTCCTTGATAATAAGGTAACAACAATCATTTTCGGATACAAGCGACCGTATTTCTGACCAGTCGTGCTGCAAATCAGAGCTCCCAGCAACCGTGGGTCCAGCCACAAGCTGTTCCTTATCAATAATAACGCTCAGACATCTATCGCCATTATCGATAAACTTTTTGAAAGCATCAATTAGACTACCGTCGGGTCTTATTCCAGATTGAGTGGACATTGGAACAAACAGGGTCGTGCGCGACTGATCCTTCAGAGCCTTGCATGCAGGCGCTGGGCGCGTTGTGTAAACATTGAGAGAGAAAAAAAAAAAAAACAAAA
>PPLB01002530.1:19548-31160 GCA_003706365.1 Citeromyces siamensis
TTATGGATGTGTCCACTTTAATTTCCCAGCTGACTTGTCCTGATAACGTGGATTACGACTTTACCCTGGACTTCTTTATAACGTTTCGATTGTATATGGATGCGAATCTGCTAATGGAACTACTCGCATTGCGATTGAAGGCGTCGATACAGGACATTTTCGGGGACCGAGGAATTGCCGGTTTTGTAAGAACATTTGTAACGTTGCGGCATTGGCTGCTTAACCATTTTCAAGACGATTTTCTGAATAATCATTCACTTAGACAGGCGTTTTGTCAGCTTATCAATGAAAACTACCGTCAGAGCGACAACACTGTTATAGAGAAAGCGCTCAATGATCTCAAGAGAACGTACCTCAACCTCACAAACCTGTACTGGGGACTACCTGAAACAGTGACTATGGAAAGTGTTTCGCAACCGCTAAAGAGTGATCCATCGATGGATTTGAAAAGGCTCTCTGTTATGGGATTACAACGAGTAAATGACCCAAATTATAGAAGGTCGAGTATGTTGCTGTTGTTTAATCAGGCATCTCAGCCGCTTGCGCCGATACCGGATTCACAACTCAACAGGAAATCTGCCTTTCTTCGACCAAAAGACTCACTGACATTGTTAGAGATGAAAAACAATGAGAAGGGGGAACCAGGGAAGTTTGAATTGGAACAGGTGGAAATCTTTCAAGACTCCAAAATCGACAAAGTGGTACCGATCACCCCAGTGAAAAAGATGGAGGTTGAGCTCAGAAGACAGCAGGCTGCACAGAGAGCTGAAATGCCTCATCGAGAACATCATAACAAACCGTTTACTGGAATTTACCGCTTATGGAGAAAGAAAGCCTCCAAGCCCCGTCCGGTGACAATTGCGTCGCCGAAAAAGGAAACGTCATCTCGCACAAAAATGCAAGACCACAGAATCGAAGTGACAGGTAGATATGACTTGCTAGAGGACAGTCTTATTAGGGACTTCAACCTTGCATACGAGTCTGAGGTTGACGAGACAAGCTTTTTCGCAGAATCCCCGACACGTGGAAGAAGCAACTCTTTCCAGTCACCCTCTGTGACACTAGACTGGTCTCATTCGATGGAAGTTGAGGAACACCCGGATATTGTGCCATCTACTTGTGCCGTTGAAGAATCAAGCGACATCGTTTCCGATGAGTCGAACGATGCTGCTTTCCAATGCATCTCTGTCAAATCATACTTGACTTATGACTCTCAGTTGTCCCAGGGAGTTGATTCTTTCAGCGAGGTGGAAGCGCCTCTTAAGAAAAAAGCTGGGTTTCACGACCTCAAGACACAAGTCAATGCTGAACAATTGGTGGTTGCTGCATTCCGGGAATTGCCATTTTACCAAGAGCCTCCAGAGATAAAGCCCAAGGTTCAACGCAACCCGGACTTCCCGTTCAATCTGCGCACGTCGCTTGGATCGATAGAAGGGATAAGGAATACGCTAGATAAAGAACGAAAAGTGTCGATGATCAACTCACAGTCTTTTATTTTGCCCTTCCCGGGACTGGACGCGAACGTGATTGCTGAACTTGCCAACATACCAGACCAGAGTATGGATTTTGATCCTGTGGAGTATGCACTTTTGAAACTAGAAGGCAAAGTGTCTCAGGACAAGTTGAGCTCTGTCAAGTCTCACGAGTCAACCATAAACTCATTGGAGTTGGAGAATAAAGTTAATGACCTTGGCATCAATGAGAAACGATCGCCCATTCCATGCTCTACTCCAGTGCGCAATGGAATTCAATTTACCACCCCTCAAAAAACAGGACCACGTAAACTGGACATCCCTCTGTTGGAGAAGACGGAGCCATCTCTGGAGAGTGTGATGAGAGACAAGGTGCATATATCTGTGTTTTTGAATTACAGTTCAAAGACTCTGGCGACTCATTTCACGCTGATTGAGCAAAAACTTCTCTCCACCATCGATTGGAAGGAACTCATCGAACTGAAGAACACCACCGTGCTTGAACCATTGAGAAGCTGGCTAGAGGTGATCAACGGTGGTATATCGGGGCTTGCAGTGGTGGTTTCTCGCTTCAATCTAATGGTTAACTGGATAATAAGTGAGATTCTCTTGACGACGGATGCTCAAGAAAAGCGAATCGTCATTTCTCGACTTATCCATGTTGCACAACACTGCAAGAAGATGCAGAATTTTGGGTCCGTTTTCCAGATCATTCTAGCGCTCACGTCCGAGAAAATTTCCTCTTTAAAAGAGACATGGCTTCATGTCAATCCTGGTGAACTGTTAATCATGAAGAATGTGGAAAACGTGACTAAAACATTTAAGAATTTCTCCATTCTGAGATCAGTGATGAACTCGCTCGACTATCAACAGGGTTGTATCCCTTTTGTTGGGCTGCACTTGAATGACCTGATTTTCAACTCTGAGAGACCCAGCATACTGTCCGATGATATGCGCACAGACCCAATAATGGAACGTGATGACCAGCGGTTGATCAACGTGGCAAAATTCCGCAAGATATGCGACATTGTTAAATCTCTACTTCAGCAAATCGACCTTTCCCAGAGATATCATTTGGAGGAGCAGATGGACCAGGAATTGCTCAGCAAATGCTTATTTATCAAGACCCTCACGAATGATGAGATGGATTTGTGTCTGAGGATGGCGGACGGTGAGTTTTTTGCGGAGTGACTGGTATTTTTTCCCCTTCTGCCCCATTAATTTCTTCGTTATCCGCTATTTAAGATTTATCGCATGGTTAATTACATAGAATTTAAGCTCGGGTCTACAGTACACAGTTAAGCCGTCAATGATCTGCATGCTAATGCATGGTGTATTAGTAAAGACAGAAAAGTTAAACTATTTTTTTTTTTTTTAACTAGACCCGAAGCATTGTTACTGAGAAGAATAGTACATTTTCAGATAACCATTGCATTTTTCTTATAGTGCACAGTTCTCTTGCACTTTGAAATTCGTCCCCCCTCCTCTCAATGCCCATTACTTCCTGATTAGAGGCGTCTCTAATAACAAGTTTCTGCACGATTGACGTCTCGCAGATATGCAAGTTTTTAGCCTCAGAAAAAGAAACGAATAATATCGTGTACGGACAAATTAAAGGCAACGGTTATCTCAACGGTCGGCGTAACCTCATGTGTTTGGCAACTGTTCTATACTTGGATACTTCCTCTAGCGACGACGTGGAATTAAAGCGATATTATGAGTGCAACCTCCCCTCTTTCCAATTGGAGTTTAATCGTTTTACTTCATTCACGTCTCTTATCACGTACCTCTACACTTTAAACAACTACACTTACAACTCTGAGAACGAGCACATCTCCAACGATGAATCTCAGTTAGATGTTTTTTATCCGATAGTGGTGATTTTGAATGCGGATCACCATATAGAAGGGGAGAATGCGAGTGTCTCCAATATGAAACTGCGGGATAAGATGGAATTTGTCTCGACCGCTTTCCATCCGCTGAATGTGACTACGCGCTCTACTAATGGAATAGATTTTCTCGAGCTCAACGGAACCATTTCAGCGGTGCACAACGTTATCTGTCAAAGGTTTCGACGGGTTGAGGCTTGGATTGGACTCGTGCCACAAGTACCACTTGAGGTGCCCACGATGCCCAAGACGTTACAGATGATCGATCAGGATGATGGGGCAGCCAATAGAAACTTGCAATTGGTGACTAAAGAGGTTGATTTCAGAGATTTACTGACATTACGAAATCATACAGAATACTATGTCGGGTTGTACAAATCGTGGTCCTTCCCGGCTCACATATTGAGGAACGATGAGCTTTTATACTGTGCGTTTCTCATGTTGCACGAGGCCTTTTGTTGGCAGGAGGACGAGTCTTTAACACCGTCGGATAACCAGCTTTTCGCATTTTTGTTTAGCGTCCGGGACAACTACAGGTATGGGAACGCGTTCCACAGTTTTAGACATGCAGTGGATGTGCTGCAGGCAACGTATTACCTTCTGCACTGTCTGGTGAAAAAGGATGTACATGACGCACCGAGAGAGGTGAAGGGTGTTTTATCGACAGAGGAGGTGAGCGCTGTTTTACCGGCAGAAGTGCGTCTGATATTGATGATCTCCTCGTTGGGCCACGATATCGGGCATCCAGGAACGACTAACGCGTTTTTGGTGGAGTTCAAAACTCCAACGGCCAAGTATTTCAACAATCAATCCGTGCTCGAAAACTTTCACTTCAAACAGTTCAAATACATCTTGAAAAAGACGTTGCCGCAGGCATTAGTGCTCGAGCGGAAAACTGGTCTCAACTTGATCGAGGATAGCATTATAGCTACAGATATGATGAGACACCAGAATTACCTCGGCAAGCTGAACCACCTGATTGAAAAAGGGTGCGGGTTCACAGAATGTACGTCGCTGTTGTGTTCGGTACTTATCAAGTGTGCCGATATTTCAAACGTGGCACGGCCTCTGCACATATCGGCCAAATGGGGGGTTGCTCTGAACAATGAGTTTGGGCAGATTTCACATTTGGAGAAAGTGGTAAAGCACGAGATACAACCGGAGGATTTCAAGCCAAAAGTACAGTTTGCCAAATTATGCAATATAACACCACACGAAGCACTCAGAGAGTTACCAGGGCTCAGTGGGTCTCAGATTTGGTTTATCAACGAGTTTGGTTTAGATTTTTTTTCCAAAGTGGGCAAAGCCATGCCCTGTCTCGATTTCATGATCGAGCATATCCGTAGCAATATGGATTTCTGGAAGTCTCAAGGCGTGGTTGAAGGTTTGTAATGAATTTTATGGTATTTGATCTGTTATTCCACTTGACTCTGCCACGTTGACTCTGGTGACTCTGGCCCTCGCATATTTTTCTATCTCCAACCAAAGTGAGTGCACATCGAAACCCAAAAATGTTCACCAGAACCCTCTTCTCAAAACTGCCAACCAGAGCTTTCGCGACAACTTTTGCAAGATTCAATTCTTCTCTTCTCACGCAAAACCGCATAACTGCCAACTCGGTCGTGTCAAAATTCTCCTCTGGGCCGCTCACGGTGAAATACACCAACGAACATGAGTGGTTAGCCGCTCATCCTGACGGTACCACGTTTGTCGGTATCACAAAATATGCTGCAGACTCTCTAGGTGATGCCACCTACGTCGAGCTGCCAGAAGTCACAGAAGACGTCACAGAACAGGGCGACTCTATCGGGTCTGTGGAATCGGTAAAGTCCGCCAGTGAAATTTATTCCCCTATAGAGGGTCAGATCTTGGAAGTTAACGAGCAGCTCAACGATAGCCCCGACCTCATTAACAAAGACCCTATGGGAGCAGGATGGATAGTAAAGATGAAGCTTACCAACGATACGCAACTCGGTGAGGGAACCCTCATGGATGAGGAACGCTACGTCAAGTTTCTACAAGAGCATGAGGAGTAATTATTTTTCTATTTCTTTAGGTGTTTTAGTTTTCAGCTGCAATGCATGCAACCCTTTTTGTTTGAATTCTGTATCGAGCTCCTTGTACACGGCACGATGTCTCATGGGTTGTGACAAGCCTTGGAAAAGGTCGCTAACCAATGTGACATGGAAATGTGATTCGGTCACGTTTGTGGCTCCTCTGAGTCCTGCGTGATGCGCATGTTTGTGGGAGTCGTTGCGGATTTCTAAAATAGAAGGCTGGAATGCCTGTTTCAGCTTGTTGAAGATATCCTTCTCTATAGGACCAGCATTGGTGTTGAGTGTACACATTCGTCTCAGCATCCATCCGCACATCGTGTCTCCGTTCGTGTTCAGAATGATAATATGATAGATCAAGATAAATCTGAATGACTATTTACCTGTTTCATTGAATTTAGATCAGTGGATCATTCTATATTTTCTACATTGATCTACCGAATACTCGGTGTCACTTTCAAGAAGCATCTCTTGTATTAGCCTACTTTCCTCTGCTTTGGCATGGATCATTCTGCAACCGTCAATGTCGATGTTTTCGAATGCGAAAAATTTAGACCGATGAAAGAGGGTTGACGGAACAAGAATTGCTTCAAAGAGAGATGTGGAACACTATCCATGGAAACTTTTTGAGCTCCCATCCTATTATGAATGTTTTACAAATGCAAAGCGGAGTGTAATCATAATATTATCATTCTACTCTAATGAGGTTCCTGTCGAATACAGTGCAAGAGTAACAGAGTACATTCCTCACAAAATCTATGCATCCTCTTGCAGGAGTAGTTCGTGTATAAAATCGAGTCAAAAGATTTTGTTACAGGCACTTGGTAATCTTTGTCACCTTAGCTGATTCATGACATTCTTACTCATCTCGTTTGTAACGTGTAAACTTTGTAATGTTATCACAGACAGAGGATTTTTGCCCACCATTTTTTCTGGTGTTCTGGGATGTGCCAAACTGAGCCTTCATATTTGCCGCAGGTCACGTATTTTAGTAGTTATACGTGTCGCTTTTGCCATTAACAATCGTGACATCCATGTAACCTGTGTTGTCTTAGACGTTGGTGTACGTTCCTGGTTATGCCAGTTGTGGTTTTCTCGTCATATTGGCATCTAAACAATCCAAACAATCGAGTTGAGATGGTAGTTGGTGTTTGAAACCGACTTCAACAAACTGCTTGATATTGCGCAGTGACGAATGACCCAGAACACGGTGCAGCCCAGTGGCGTGGGGATAATTCATTTTTTGTTTTTGGTAGTTCTGGCTGATAGTACGCTGGAATTTGCGTCTCGTTGAAGATCCATATATCTTGTTCTGGGTCGAAAGTTGCTTGTTGGTGGTGTCTGTTTTTCGTCATTTTCTAAAGTCATCGCCTTCTCCGTAACAAAAACAATAACACTCGAGGTCGGTGCAATAAGAATATCTTGTGTGAGTTTGCCCCCGGTAGGATGCATGTGTGTTGTCGTTCGTGTGATGTGGCGCAATACGACTTTGTCAGCTTCCCCTATTCTTTTGGATCAATCCTGTCGGTTTCGCATAATTTAATCATCCATTGGTAAGTACTGTGGTATCGAAAACGCAATGAGATGGTCGTCTGGCAATGATTTACAAATTGCTTCACTTTGGTGGTTTCTTCTGCGTGCTAGCAGTGAGCTGAATGACGCGTCAAAAAGCGCTACCGAGCCGTGTTCCCATCTTGGGTTTAGATGATTAAATCTAGGAAAAAAAAACTGAAGGTATATGTAGTACTGAAACGTTGGTGCATCCTGACACCTCCAATTAGCCATGTCATCCTCAGTACCATATGACCCCTACATCCCTATGCAGGGCTCTGAAAACAGGTCACCGCCTCCTCAGCAGTCGCGGACAAGTGAAATTCAACAGCAGATCGATGACACGGTCGGTATTATGAGAGACAACATAAATCAGGTGGCGGAACGCGGAGAGAGACTCGACTCCATCCAGGACAAGGCAGATAACTTGGCAGTGTCCGCGCAAGGCTTCAGAAGAGGTGCCAAAAGAGTCAGGAAGCAAATGTGGTGGAAAGATATGAAGATGAAGATGTGCATCGTAGCGGGCATCATCATCGTCTTGATTGTAATTATTGTTCCTATAGTTGTGCATTTTACATAGTTTTAAAGAGACTGGTTTTTCTCTCTTGTGTCTTTCCTTATCCTGAGGAGTATTTGCTTCTACTATATTGTAATACACACTATGCATCGTTGGTGGCATTCTTGGCCACAAGCTCGATGATTCTTCTCACGGTGGGCAGGTTCAATGAAGAAGGAACATAGGCTTCCACTCTAGAAAATGGTCTCAGCTCGATAGCTCTAAACGGATCGTTAAAATCTCCTTCAGGGTTGATGGGCTCAAAATAGTCATCAGCCTTTCCGTCATTCTGCTTCACTTTATCGGCAACGAGTTTGAGTACCGCTGGCGCGATCGGCGTCTCGTAGTCAGCAACCAAGTACTGTGAGATTAGCCTTTGGATCTGACTCGGCTTCAGGGCATAACAGATATCGTAGATAATCTCAATGTCATCGGCAGTGTTCTTCCGTAGTTGCAAGAGCTTTGCCGCTTGGAACAAGTGGACCAAATAAGCAGACCCTTCGGGTATGTGATGAGACTTGCACCATTCCTCCAACCTGGTGACGTTGTAATTAAGTTGAAGACCTCTCTTCCAACTGAGAAAGTGACGTCTCAGGATGAGATCATTGAAACAATAGGCATCAACAAATCTCAACAGCTCAACGATAACCTCATTCACAACCTGGTTCTCAATGAAATAAGACTTCATCGACCAGTAGACAGAATTGAAAAAAGTGAGAATATCGTCCATCTTGTATTGGGCACCTTGGGAAAACACTTTGAGGAAAGGTGAAGACTCCGGTGCCATAAACCCAGGAAGTGCCTGCGAAAGTACAACGGCTGACACAACTTTTTTTTCCAGTTCCTTCTCCATCTTTTTCATCCACATGTTGTAGATGTTGTATGACAGAGACTCAAAATCTTCTTTCACAACAGCAACAAGCTTCAGGTACTCCTCGTACTCTTCCTGGCTCATTTCTGATGCGATCGCATCGTTGCCAATGATAGCAGACTGGGCATAAGCGACAAAAGAGTACAACTCGTGCGTATTGGAAAGCCAAAACGCTCCATATGCGATAGCTTCGTCCTCCCTCAGGCCATGAACACTCTCCTGAATGACAGACAACACTTCTCCCAAAAATTGCTCACTCTCTTGGATGAGTCCTAACCTCCACATATCGCTGATTATAATGATAATGATACGCGCAGGGAAAAGCACCTCCTTTTTGGTTAGATCGGTTGCCAGACTCGCTGGTGGCACTTTAAGACCCTTGAGCAATCCTCCAACAATTTCCTTGTGCAGCAGCTTTGAATTCTGCAAAAGAGTCCACAACTCATTGTTGATAGACTCACTGGTTGCAGATCCGTTTATCACAGGGGAAGCCGCACTAGATACTATAGGTTCCGGTTTGCGTGTTTGCCGTTCGTTTTGAAGCTCAATCATGTCAGACTTCAATTGGACAATCGTCGCATTCAAGCTATCGCGTTCGGTGTCACGCTCCTTCAGCAGTTGGTTTGCTTTCTCCAGTGACTCAAGTGTGGACTTAACTTCGGAGTGGAGATCGGCCTGTGTTTGCAGAAGTTCCTGGACGCGAGCCTCAGCTGTTTTATAATTCGATTTCGCACGCTCTAATTCGTCGTTCAATAATGTAATCTCCCTCTCGTGGTCGGAATGAACACGATCCAACTCCTCCTCTTTTGCAGAAACAACGTTTTTCGCGTCACTAGACTCATCCACCAACAACTGTAGTCTTGTAATCTCTTGGACAAGCGCCTTGTTTTCGCCAACTTTAGTTGTAAGGCTCTGCGTCAGTTCTATAACCTTGTTCTCCAAGTTGTATTGCAGCTCCTTGAGATGGTTCACCGATTTGGCCTGAGTCTTGAGTTCTGCCAGTTCTTTCTTTGCCAGACGGCGCCTGATACATGACTGCGCATAGACGACGCTACGCAAGGTGTTGCGCATCTGCTTGCGACCCTGATAGGATCTCCATGCAGATTGAATAGTCACTGCACTTAGTTCATTACGCTTTTGTACGCACTTTCCACGTGCCAAAAACCCTCTGAGTAACGTTTGAATGCTGATAACGCCATGAATAGCAGCCTTGAATTGCCTCTGGGCCAAATGCGTGCGTACCAGTGTCTGGATCATCGTGGCAGCGTATTCTTCCTTGGCCTTTTGAATCCGCAAACGAGCTAGGAAACCCAAACATAGCGATTGTAAAGAAATGATACTTTGGCGCATTTCTTGGTATCTTTTACTCAGGAGCCAGCTGCGCATATTCTTTTGTATCAGAACAGCGCATTTAAACAGCTTGTCCGAACGGAGTTTTTCTAAATGAGCCAACATACCGGCTTTGAAGAAGATCTTGGTGTTTCCCAATTGGTAATTGGCCTTATCGGGAATGGATACCTGTAAGATCTTGTCGCACATGTCACGAATAGATTCCTCGCTGGATCCATTCGCAATCAATTCACGCCATTCATCGCTCTTGACTAAGACACGGTACCTGTCTCCGAATTCTTCGTAGGTCCAACGCGATGGAAACCCAGCACATGAGATGCGAATGGTCTCCAACACACCACACGCACGCAATTGGGACAATACCATCAGCGGATCAAATTCCCACGCCGCCTTGTGCTCGTTAGGTTTGATACAACGGATGTAATGAACGTTTGTAGAATTAATCGTGGCCATCAACTCAATTAACGAGCTCTTGAAGATAGATCCCAGAGTAGGCTTCTTTGCAGATAGCTTCTTTGTGGTCAGCGGTGCCATTTTCTCGGCACGTTTATCGACAGTAGCCAAGATATCTTGCAAGAGATTGTTAGAAGTAGCCTTGAGCACTTCAAGGTGACCCTCGGAAACTGTATCTCTATTCTTTTCAATGAACCCTTCCACGTCGTAGGTTACATCTAAAGCATAGTGAGACACGATAAACTTGTTGTTGCCGAACCTAGGTTTTTTGAACACTGCATCGGTCGGAGGTTTTGCAAGTGCTTGGTACATCTTTTCTGTCCATGATTCGTCATTACCGGAGGGCAGTCTAGACTCTTCGTCGAGGAGTGCCAGAATACCCATCCGCTGTTCGATTAAATTGATACAAGGTTGGTTGTCTGCAAACTCGATAAATGACCAGTCGATCTGCTCCTTGATATACTCCTCCTGTTCCAACTTGAACACGTGCTGATTAAATTCTTGCTGAAGTTTTTCGTTCGCGTAGTTGATACAGAATTGCTCAAACGAGTTTTTATCGAAATGTTCAAACCCATAAATATCCAAAACGCCAATAAACGAATGAATTTGGTCCGCGACCGATGGTGCGCATAGATCGGTATTGACATAATCCACAAGCCAGTCGAAAAGCGCTGTATAAATGTATTTGGCAACGGAGTCACGTGCTACTGTTGCCTGGGAGTAGTTCAGATTGGACACAATTTTGTCTGACATGGTTTTGATCTGCTTCTTCACGACCCATTTGCTAAACTGCAGAGGGTCGACACCCAGAAGTTCACATGCCTTGACCAAACTGGGCTCATCTGAGGCCAAATGTGCGTCTGTGCGGGTCTTCTTGATTTCAACATTACCCAAGTGTAAAAGAGCCGCCAGGATCTTGTAAAGTTCAAACTGCTTCTCGTCGTCGAGTCCGATCAGTCTGAGGGCATCGCAGGTGGCAGAAAATTCCTCTGCGTCGTCAACACCCGTAATGGTAGGTTCGCCTCCCTGATTTAGGTAGTAGAAATCAGTAGCAGAAGTGAGACCCAGTTGGTCCTTCTGCTCTGTCGCCATCCCGCTCACCAACTGGTAAAAGATGTGGTAATTTCTTTCAGTTTTTGGTTGGAACACCAAACGTGAACGCTCCAAAAGATATGTGCGTATTCTGGCACCGATAATTGAAGTTTTGCTGTCGAACAAAATCTCGAGATATTTACCGAACCGTGATGAATTATCATTTCTGGTGGTTTTAGCGTTACCAAATGCTTCCATGATCGGGTTTGTAGCAAGAATCTGCTTCTCTGTGTCTGACATGTCATGTTGATTATTCCCGCTCTCGACTGAGGCAAAGTATCTCATAATGTATTTGGCACTTACTGTTTTACCAGCACCAGACTC
>PPLB01002783.1:785-25745 GCA_003706365.1 Citeromyces siamensis
AGAATGGTGAGATACTTTGATATAGGGGTAAATCTCACCGACTCCATGTTCCAAGGAGTCTATAACGGAAAACCATATCACGCTAGCGATGTTAACCAAGTGCTTCTAAAGGCACACAGACTTAACGTTCACCAAATGCTGGTTACTGGATCATCTCTAGAAGAGTCAAAAGTTACTTTAGATATCATAGAAAGCTTTTACAAATCGTACCCAAACCATCCTCTTAAATTACACTCGACTATTGGGGTTCATCCTTGCTCCGTTAACGAGTTTCTAAAAGATCCAGACACGCACGTAGACCTTTTGCGTGATCTCGTTCACCACGGAGTAAAATCAGGAGTATGCAAAGCTTTTGGAGAGATAGGTCTTGATTACGACCGTCTCCATTACTCTTCGGAAGCTGATCAAAAGCGATTCTTCGAGTTGCAATTGAAATTGGCTTGTGAATTTGAACTACCATTGTTCTTGCATATGAGAGCAGCTTGCTCAGATTTCATACAGATCATCAAACCATTTATACAAGGTACGAGGTCGGATGGGTTGAAATTGAAAAATACCAACGGCGTAGTGCATTCTTTTACAGGTACAGAGGCAGAGCTGAACGAGATATTGTCACTCGGATTTTATATAGGACTCAACGGCTGCTCGCTACGCAGTGAGGAGAATTTACAGGTTGCGGCTAAAGTGCCATTGGAGAAACTCATGATAGAGACGGACGCACCGTGGTGCGAAGTGAGGAAAAGCTCGGCCGGTTACAAGTTTCTCACACAGAGTCCAAACGATTTTTATCCTGTAAAAGACGCTGTAGAGGGTAACGGACTGCTCCCCTTTGCTTCATTAAAAAAGGACAAAGTGGGAGAACCAAGGGAGGATTACCTTGTCAAATCAAGGAACGAGCCTTGTCTAGTCGGGTTTGTCGCCCAGATTGTCAGTTCAATTCAACGAAGGAAAGCACATGAGGTGATTGAGTCATGTTACGAGAATGCGAACCGCGTGTTTGGGATCTAGTATTAACCATTCTCTCAGCTTTTCTACCTCGTATTCAGATACAAATACATTCAAAGATCATGCCATTCTAGATAATTAATCCTTGCCAGCTTCATTATCATCATCAGTTGCCTCTTCAATTTTTTCATCCTGTGAAGAATCTTGCTCCAGACCAGAGGAGAAACCTAATGAGCTGAGTAAAGAGGATGTGCTTGAAGTGTCGAGGTAAATAACCCCATTTTCAGACTTGACGCTGCCGTTGTTGAACAGGTCCTGGAAAGGAATCGATATACCCGCGTTATCCTTTGGAGTGGGTTCCTGTGGCTCTGGGTGTTTAAAATTTTCCAACTTGTCCTTTACAGCCACCTGGTACATCTTGTACGACAGCGCATCCGGTTCCGGAACTTTGAGGTTCTTATACCGTTGCGCAATTTTCTCCTCCCATTGCGCAAGCGATTCCTGAGGCGACAGTAACGCGACAACGCAAACAGACATGTTATCACAGCCGACACCTGTCCCATCAGACCCTGGAGCTACGCATACATCCATCATGAGCTCGCAAATCTCTTGGAGCGATTTCTTGTTGACAATGCCCCATATGACAAGCTCTATAACCTGCTGTGAGCTAAGACAGTCCCAGATACCGTCGCAAGCCAAAACGATAAACTCATCCTTGTTTTGGTTTCTCACGTGCTCCAAAACGTCAGGGTAAGAAGTCACCATTTGCTCTTCAGGGGAGAGCAGCTCGTTCTTCTTAAACTCAAAATCTCCAATAGCACGGGACAATGCCAAATTACCGTTCACCCTACCGATATCTACGAAACCTCCAGCCGCACAGATTCTCGTCTTTTCACCCTCATTGGTAGGTTTGTGATCAAAAGATAGAGCTTTCGCCTGTCCGTTCACAGATAAAACTGTACGAGAGTCACCTGCGTTTCCGCAGAAAATTAATTCATCCGTGATCAAAACTGTAGTGGCAGTACAACCAGATGTGTCATTGCTCAAATGACTCTCCTTAATAGCTCTGTCACACGCGAGGAACCCGTCCTTGAGTGCTTGGGCATAGTTCCCCTGTTTAAAAGCCTCAGTATCAGCGATAACGTGGTGCAAATTCTCCCCCGCAAACTTGGCCACGTTTTCTCCTCCGTGGCCATCATAAACACCGAAAAATCCAACTGGATCGTTGCCCTGGGTGAGCCTTGTCTCGGTCGCGTGGGCATCTTCCATGGAAACACGCCATCCTTGCATACAGCTGATGGCATACGCCAAACCATCCGATTCGGAAAGGTCGGATTCCTAATGTTAGACAAACGATTAAACGCGGATACTCACTTTTTGGGTCACGGGACTCGATAATATTTGACCCATGGTGTAGTGTAAAAATTTGTTGACACGGCTGTCAGTGGTGTACGGATGTGGAGTCGCCTGGGACCCAATATATCTTTGTAGCCTCGGTGGGAGAAAACATCGAAGTGTAGGAATTTTATTGAGGTCCGGTTAAAGGGAATAGAGTTGAATTTTACTGGCATGCCAAGCATGAAAGATTTATATTTCTGAGTAAACATAATGGGATTATGTTTCCGGGACACTGCGCTGATTATGGACTCATTTTTTCGAAACTGACAACTAGTTCTTCCCGAAATACGAAGGTGGGCTATTCTTCCTTTCAGTATGAATCGTTATTACTCATAGATATCTCAATCTTGATCATTAGAAAACGGTTGACGAATAATGTCATGAGAAAATTTCCACATGTTACCAAGTCTGTGCTTCTCAGATAACCAGACAGAACTTTCTCCGAATCTCTCGATACGACCAATTATGGTTGTTCTCTATATACCAAGGAAATTATATAAACATTCAGACAATGAAGGGATGGGTCATTTCATCTTTACTTTTTGAATCAAATGCTGTGCTTTCTTGATACTGGTTTCAAATATTGAAACGGATGCGGGGGAACATGCATCTTGCAATCTACCCTGGTGTTGCTCGGAACCTATATAAGCGAATTCAATCTTTGGTGAGAAGAGGGAATTTTGCCATAAAAGACTCAGACGACAAAATGCCAAAACAGCTAGGGAAAAACACTTACACCCACTTAAACCACCTTTTAGCTTCTGCTGAATAATGAGTAAATAGAGATGGCAGATTATATTTGCATATTCGGGAAAGCTTCATTTTCTTATCAGTGATGATATGAATAAGATGATACAACTTTCTTTCTGGCATCTGAGAGGAAGGCTGAAATCTCGTTTTGTGGGACAGAAGATGCTGCTACGGAAACATCCGAAACGAGCCAAGAATTCCGATTTCATGAGGTTGCATTCTATAGAAAGACACGACAGCTTCTCTTTAATGAATGGGATGCTGATAGCCTATTATCTTCTCAGCTTCTTATGTGGATCTGTGTTATGATATCTATTGTAGGGGATGCAGAGGTTAATGAACAAGCAAAAAATTTAGGGACTTTGGACTATTCGATCAAATACAAGCTATCTCAGGCGTTACTTATTTCGTCTTTCAAAACAACCAAACTATGAAAGCATGATGTGCAGGTGGTTTGATTCTTCAAGTAGCATCTTCTAATGAGACATCAATTGACCACCTTTAAATTTCTGTTCATAAATTATGTGCCATCCGACATTGATTTTGATTTATTTCCATTATAAAGAATTATTGGTTTATTATCTTTGAAAAGAATTTATTTATGAAACTTAAAACAAAAATTAAAATCATTACTTCCTGACCATATAATCTACCTTCACTAGGTATTCTCTCCTGAGAACAACAGTCGAGAGAGAAAAAGCTGACAATGCTTCTTACGAAAACAAGGCCGCCATCAACCATCCTTGAGAACAGCATCAACTTCCTGTTAGCTATGCACCAGCTGTTAGATTGGAATTAGAGAAAACTAAAGCTACTGGACGCGATTCGAACCACTTCTGATCCATCCTCACATCATAGAACATCAGCGCTTTCCTACATCCTCCCATTGGACCTACAAGACCCTCTTCCTGTTTTCAACTTCAACCAACAGAAATGAATATAATGTGGTTTCAATTGGCCCTCAAAAGCCCGGTGCCACGATGTAAACCGCATCTGAAACACAGATCTACAACAACAAATAAACAACCAAACACAACAACACAGCAATGTAATAGCACATTAGCCCACTAAGCTATTAACACCTTCATCGCAAAAGTTGATTAAAACGGGTCCGATGAGGCATCCCTACCCCACACCCCCGCATGTTGAGACGCAGCTTCCACTCGCTGAACAAGTGCTTGTCTCACAAGAGTAAAATACAAGAAATTTTAGTGAGGGAAAAATTCCCACAGCCAAATTATACCAAGATTGGCTTCAATTCCGTACAGAGATTTGTGCCTGATCCTGTAACGCTTAGGAAACTCGATTACTGTGCATCAGATTCCTTTGAAACCATCCACAGAAGATCACATCGAAATATACCCGAAATTGGCTCTTTTGTAGAGTTTCATCACGACGATGCAAAATGGACGGGGATAGTGAAATCCAGAGACCGAGATAGACTGCAGATCATGACTGTGCAGTCGCAGACAAAAGAGATTAGTTTGTCTGACGTGGTTTTCCATTTCCACAATTTTGTCAATTGGGGAGATGAAGCCCATGTACACTATCTCAGTGTCGTTTTCGTGAATTACGCTTTGTTGGTGGTTGAAAAACTACGTGACAAGCACATTCTAGAATATGTCACCACTGCAAGACGACATCCAAGTCTCACCAAAGCTATTCAACTATACGAGCTTGCGCAGGAGGTGGATCCTCATCTCACCAACGTTCCACAGGGTCGACTGCGCAAGTACGCCATCGTATTTGCTATCCACCTTTTGATGTGCGATAGTCCCATTCGATATCAATTTTTGAGGGAGGATGGGAGAAACGCCTATCTTTTAAACAGCACAGAAAGGGTCCACATCTTTGAGCGGGCTCTCAACGAAGTCAGAAAACCGGAAACCAAGAATGATTTCTACTTTTTCATAAAGCAATTGCAGTCGCTGGAAAGCGAAAAGGAAACAGCGAGACTGGTTCTTTTCACTCAGAGAAATGCAAAATTTGTCCCCATTTTGGATCTAATGAAGTACTACATCGTCTACCCGCACGAAAAACTAGAAGCTCTTATATCAATGTTGTTAACAAATGCTGACCCAGTACCAATTTCGCCACAGTCTGTCTTTGACGTACTTTGTCGGGCTGGAATCTATAACGCGTCAACAGATGTATTTCTCTCCGCTGGAGGTCTCGGGTACGATCACTCACTCTTGTCGGTGCGAAATGCGGACCAACTGACAGGATTCTCAAAGGAGCAAGTGGATAGCAAAACGCTCAACATACCGACAAAGTACTACGGGATCTCGGACACTATGTTATACAAGATTGGCCTTGAGAGGCATACCCAACTGGCGTTTTCCGTCGTGGAGGTTTCTGAATCTGTGCTCCGACTGAGGTTCCACGTGCCCTTCTTGGGTCGACACCTGAAACCGGAGTCCACAAAGCTGGACTGCCTTCTAGAAAATAGAGGTTTAAAGCTGTCAAGGACTAACAAACAAAAGACAAGTTTTTGGGAAACGATGCAACTACCTAATGGCATGCTGTCGATGCTCTCCTTTGAGGACATGAGGAATTTCTCTTTTCAGTTCGGGGACTCAACTCCGAAAAGGTGTCTGACAATGCAGGTCACTCTAGATTTAGCACATGCTGACAGAGAACCAAAAGTTACCGTAACAGAGTCTACCATTAAAAATGTAAAACAAGTGGACGATTATCACTTGTTGCAGGCGATTGGGGTGAAAAAGCCAAGCTTGAGCGATCGAATTGCCATGTTTTTCAACATCAAACCCCCGTTGGATTACGTGTGCATTGATAGAACAAAAACTCTCTATCGGTGCTTGGAGATGAGGAAACAACAGAGACAAAAAAGAAACCGTTATATATTCACGCAGCCGACAAAGTCACCAATGGTGGATGAAGTTATCCATTTTGACCAAGATGGGCTTATACAACGACACGTATCTCAATGTGTCAACGAGTTCAACCTGGAGATAAAGTATCTCGTAGAGGAGATGGCGAGTTTGTTTTGTCTGAGAAATGGTATGCCGATTTTACGCCGTTTCCGGAAGTTGAATATTCCACTTGAATCACCGACAGGGGTGCCTTCTGTGGACCATGTGAGATTTCTAAAAGGGTGTAACCCTCCGGAGCTTTCGACGGAGGAGTGTCTGCCCGATGACGTTTTGGGACTCAAGTATGGTTCTGCTCCTTTCGCTAACCCGCTATTCTCTTTGGAGTGTCTTGCCAACCAATGGCAGGTGCAAAAAGTTTTTGAAGAGAACAGACCGCGTAAGGATGTCATGGACGTGCACGGCTTTATGGATGGATATGAAGGTAGCAAAATTCGCTTGCGAAGCCGAATGCTGCTCACGCAGTTTACTCAGAAAGTTGAGAACGAGCACATCACGCAGTGTCTATACGCGAAGCGATCTAAAAAATATTGGACGCTGAGGTGGCTTTCGCAGGAATTCGGCCTTGCCGAAACAGGTGATCAACCGCTCACTTTGCTTGATGCGAAGATTATTCCGTGGCGGGTGATGCCTCTTTTGAAAAAGAGGGCATTCCTCTTTAGTTTTTTCCAGTGTATTGCATTGGAAAACTCTACCAACCATCTGGTGAGAGCACACTGTTTCCAGCTGGATATGGAGATTGAGATTTTAGTGAGCGAGGATCAGCATGTTTCTTCTGGTGACACGCTGATTGTCAGTAAAGTGGTTTATTGTTCGCCATTGGATTTGAGGCTTGTGATGATGTGAACAGGGTATGGAACCTCAAGAATCCTATTAGGGTTTGGTTTGAAATCTGAGGATGAGACCATTGAACGTTTTATATGGATTTTGAAGACAGGAGTTCTCGAATCATCCAAACATTGAAGAGATCGATAGTTCTACCAATTGTTTTCTGGAAAGAAAAAAACACTGTTGATGGATTGACGAGTTCATTTCTGCTCTCCTTTACGGATGGTTGGACGACGTATTTATACAACGACTGTACTAAAAATCGATCCAATGCCAACGATACATGAGTGGCGTGGTGGCCATCATCACCAGATACATATGTCAAGTCTTGAATAGATTTGCGTCATACCATGGGTGCAGATTTCGACACAACCCCCACAATCGTTGTATAACATTTTCCACTGACAAACAGTTGTAGACCATACCTCAGAAATGGTCGCAACCTCTTTAACACGTCAGGCTGAACTGGCTTCGTTAACAAGTCAGCTTTCTTTCCACTGAGGAACTTGACTTCGATTCTCTTATGGGGCAGGCGATCTTTTTCATCGAAATGTTTTTTCCGTGCATGAAAACCTGGATTCCTAGCTGTTTGAATGGCAGACATATTGTCAACATAAAACAATGGTACCTTTTCATCCTCTTTATTCAGGAACCTGATGGCTTGTGTCAGCCACATAGATTCGTTAGAGGCTAACATTAGGTATTCTGCCTCACATGAACTCTGACGCGTGAGAGTCGTTGGCTTTGATTCCAAGAAACAGCTCCTCCCATGCGTTTGCATACGTACGCATTCTGCGATCTTTTCGAAATTGGCTCACTTTATAATCTGAATCCACGTAGAATATAAATCTTTTTGGCTGTTGAGTATCCTTTGAAAATACGATGCCCGAATCTTCGTTGAAAACAAATATGAGAAGACTTGTCTTATCTTTTCCTTAATCTCGGGGTGGGGATGTGTGTGGTGGATGGTGTGAGGATGTCTCATCAATTGTTGAATGAAGAAAGGCTGTCTTTATATCTAACTGCCTCATCATCCAATTGTCTTTCACGGCAAGGCATAGGCACAGGCGCAAAAGCTCAAAGCCGAGTGTCGGTGAGAACGTTTCAAAAACGTTGATGCATTCTGGACATCGCCTCTAGCTACAACGCGCTTGTAGCGGTCTTTCTTCCTTGTGAAGACCCATTTTGATGGGACAGCCCGTTTGAGTAGTTCTGGATCCCATGTGAGGTTATTTTATGAGCTTCTAATTCTGTGTTTGCTGCCTCCTGCCATTGAACATGTTCATCTGACGCCATTGCCGCCTTGAATGACTTAGGTGGTGTCAGAGCATCGCTTTCCTCTGACATACGGATTCTGGTAGGCGCTCCAGCTAGATCGTTCTTCAGTGTCTTAGGAATCCGAGCAAAGTGACTCTGTTCACATCCACCAGATTGTAGTTGAAGAGAATCCTCTTTGTTCGTTGAAGTTGTTGAGTCCACTTGTCATATCTTGTGGTGCAGATTTCGACAAACACTTCACATAGAATGGAAATACTGTCATATTTATAGGAGAAACGTCGGAGATTCGCTTGGATAAATGACAAGAACCTATCTATAAAGTGAGCAATCTAACTCCGAGTCGCTGTAGACTATAAACATAAAATAAACAAGACGAATGGCTAAAAATTAGCGAACTGGGTGTCATCAATTCTGCGGTGATATTGTCCAAAGGAGACGTATTTTTTCTTGTTATTTAATCATGGGATGTTAATAATGATGAGAGGAAAAATTGTTTCTCTAATATGCCGCCGAGGTGAAATGCTGATTTCCATACCAGCGAGACGATATAATCTATTAAGCCGTATAATTAAAGAAAAGCGATAGCAAAGACTGAGTTCTGAAGACGTTAAGTAACCAATTGGACCTTGATCAAAACATCTATGGTGCTAAACAGAGATTTCCAAAAGGCAGTCACCTGAATATAGGAATAGGGAAACTGGTCAGTAGTCAACATCTGATATAATTGTGTTTCTCGTCATATGGGAACTTTGCACAACATGGATCTAGTGGCTTGAATAAGTGCCACCAGAGAAAAATTGGTAGTGCCATCCGACTACAGAAGATTGTGCCTGAAGAACCACCTTCGCATGGGCGGAGGGAGTCTCGGCAAAGGAGGTCATAACATGCATTTAAGAAAAACAGAATGACGCTGAACATTGTCTAAAATTTCGAAAAGACCAAGTTGAATTCTGTCATAAAGTGTCATCCTTATTCCTGTGGTGCACAATTAGTAACCTCATTCTGCTTGTATGTGTCTGCATGTCTTGTTCAACCTTAGACCCTTCGTCCATGAGCGAGTCGTCTCCCTTATATACCGACCATCCCCCAAAGTAGATCTATGCAGATGCCACACTCGTGACTCGGTCCAGATCGATGGTAGTCTTTTAAAACGCAAACATGGGTGATTCAGCTTTAGCTTATTAACAGGATAAACTCATCCCGATGGACTTCACCCATCCACGCTTTTCACCATCTACTGCGGTTGGCTTCACCAGATGGAGAGTCTCGTCTGTTACTTCTAGCAGAAGTGATTTACCATGTTATCCTCCGTGTTCAACGTTTCGGTTTGCTTTATGGTATGTGATCGTATCCACATGACGCAGCTCCAAAAGTGTCGAATAATCCGATGCGACGTCTTGATTATTCTAATTTTCTTGGAAAATTTGCTGTAATGCCCCAGTATTGAGAAACCTTGTATCTCCACAGGTTTAGTCAACATTCTGCTGGGGTTGATTGCCATCAATGTTGTGAGATAAACGGTTGTGGTGGAACTCCTGCCGCTTCTCGCGACAGGTCGTCTTCAAACACAGGGCAGTTCTATACGCGGCTTCACCTCTCCAAACGCACCCATTGAGTGCTCTTCCTCGACAGGTATTGTGCACTTTCCTGTGAAAAGTCCCCAGCCACAACTTGCTCGTCTGTGACGCAGGCAGACTGCTCTCTTACCTCACAGGTGTAACAGCTAGGCAAGAAAATAAGCGAATATTACTCCACCAACACCATCAAAGACGCCAACGTCGTGCAAATCTATCAAGCACCACATAGAGATTCTACCACACTACGCCACTGACAGAAAGAAAGATGTGGTTTACATTTGGAGTTCCAATGTTCCCCCGCGACTGCGAGAATGGTAGTACAACTATTCTAAAATCTCTCCTGATTATAGAGAGACAGCTAGAAAATCGCACCCTTCCACTCATCAATATTGCTTCCATTCACACCTACCCATTTGAAGGTGCCATTTTCTCCCACGTTAAATTCCGCGAGGAAAAAAGTACATAGAGTAACATCTAATCGGCATTACTTGAGCCCAGCATTCTCCAGCTGCCGAGAAGCATACTAAACAGCTTTTTCCTTTTGTTGGATCGGTACAGGAATTCATGACCTGCTCCAAAAGCCTAGCCGAACAATAGCGCAGGATTTATTCCAGGAGTACGCTATTGGAACTTCTATTGCATTAGAAGATCAAAACTAAACTAAATGTGTCAATGAGATGGAGAGGATTGGCGCATCCCTGCACCCACTGTCAAATGGTAAGTTTCTTCGACACCTTAAACTAATGCCAGTCTTCCCCAGTTCCAGGCGGACAACGCGTACTTAACAAGAGAAAAGCTGCACAGGAGAAGAAGCAACAGCTTGCTTCGAAAACCCCAACCTCTACGAGAGCTGCAGGAGCTGGAGGTTCTTCATCCACGATGTTGAAATTGTATACCGACGAAGCTCAAGGTTTGAAGGTGGATCCCTTGGTGGTTATGGTTCTCGCTGTTGGTTTCATCTTTTCTGTTGTTGCTCTTCACGTGATTGCCAAGTTGACCGGTGTATTTCTTTCTTAGTGTGTATCAATACTAAAGTCTCAGGTTGTATACGGCTGATCCTGTCTTGGAGAGATGAACCTTGTGGAAATCTCGTTAAAGTAGGAGCTTTTGGCGTTGTGTTCACAGTGGGTCGGACCTCGATACGGCTACTTGTGGAGCTGGAATTACAGACGCTGCATATACACTCTAAACCCGCTTAGTGAGACACTCTCATCGTAAGCTGCGTCATCCTCTCAGCCACAAGCTCTACACCGACAACCTCCTTCTCCCCACTCCTGTGCTCGATTTCCACGTTTGGAAAGTTCTTGCCGATAATCATCTGAAACGGGATGCCCACCATCTTAGACTGTCTGAGCTTCTTCCCCAGCGAGAGCTCCCTACGGTCCAGATCGAATAATACGCCGCACTCCTTCAGCTCACAGCACAGCTGCTCGATATGCGTGGTGTGCATTCCCCTGGTAGAGCTCGCTTCAATTACTGAAACGTCAAAGGGGGCTACATGCAGCGGCCAGTTGAACCCGAAATCGTCACGCGTCACCTGCGCAATGGCACCCACTAAGCGAGAAATTCCTATACCGTAACAGCCCATCTGGTACGGCAAGTGCGAGCCATCTGCCTGGGTAAAAGTGGCATTCAGAGCTTTCGAGTACTTGTCGCCCAGGAAAAAAGTATGGCCAACTTCTATGGCTTTCATGCAGGTCAAAGTGCCCTCCTCGCACTTGGAACACAATTCTCCCTCCACCGCTGATACGAGCGGGACGTTGGTAAGCGTAGACATGTTCCCCCTGTGGAACCCAACTTTCAGATCGGGCAAATCCGTCACAGACGACACACGCGGGTCTAGAACACGGATCATGGTCTTTGTCAGAAACGACTCGTCATCCTCTTTAAAAGCAGCTAGCACCTCGTCCTCTGGCACAGATAAATCCACATCGGGCACTTCCTCTTGCAGGAACTTGACGTTAAGTTCTCTATCGGCCGGATAGTGAGCCACGATCAGGTTATCGCGGGCCTCGTTGGTGAAATATGAGATGCTCGCCTCTTTGGAGTGCTGTGCCTCGCTCACTGGGTAGCTCGTTGCCTTTTCCACGTTGGAGATATCCCGACAGTGGCTACACTCTACGAGCGTATCCTCTCCAGTATGGTGGAGATAGTGCCATTCCAAAGATAGATCTCCGCCTATGTCCCCGGAGTCTGCCTTTGCAGTCTTGAAGGGAATTTTCAAATCGGTGAAAATCTTCTTGTAAGCCTCGTTAACATTGTCGAATGATGCCAACGCAGCTTTTTCGCTCTCATCGAACGAGTAGGCATCCTTCATCAGAAATTCCTTCCCTCGCAAGATTCCAGCTCTCGGGCGAAGCTCGTCACGATACTTTCGTGTAATCTGGAACGCTGTGAGGGGAAGATCTTTATAAGACGGGAGGTAATCCGTCACCAATCGCGTGATTTCCTCCTCGCATGTTGGGTTAAGCAGAAAATCTTTTTTTCGAGCATCTTTGAGTTTAAAAATCTCTTTATTCTCCCACCTACCAGATCTCTCCCACAGCGATCTGGGCGATAGTGAGCTTAGCGATACCTCTACAGCGCCAGCTTCAATCATCCGTTTTCGGACTATATATTCTATGTTTTTCAAGGTCGAAAGCCCTAGAGGTAGCCAGTGGACCAACCCGGAGCTCTGCGTCCTGATGAACCCAAGTCTCTGCAGAAGCTCATGCGTCGGCAGCCTCTTGAGCTCTGTGGGAGTGATTTCTTTGAGAAATCTGAGCATCTGATAAGAGGTGCAGGGATGTACTGTCCATTGAAGAGAAGGGAGAAGATATCTGGAAAAGGACGCGGCCTTCAATGAGATGACGTGATAAAAATCACATCAAGTAGAGATTTTTCGACGATAGGTAAAACCATGATTCCCAACGTCTCGAAAGCTTTGGGATATTGAGTACAGTCTTGTCCAGTGACACGCTCATAATTGACGATGCCTTGGAGAGATTTCGTCATTTTGCAGGGACGTTTTTATTGTCGCCACATGTGCGGTTGAAGAAGTTGGTGGTTCTGGTTTCTGTCATTCGCCTTTGAAGATTTATTACTCTGTCTCAGACCATAATTATCTGATGGACAAAAACAAACTGTCGTCATCCATTCGAGAAGAAGAAAATACGGAATCACCGAGTCTCAGCAGCCACAACGCGAGACAACATCGCTGGAAGTGTGCGGCTTGAATATGAAAACTAATTAACCGTTCTCTATCTAAACAAATTCTCTCGCTCTAGCTCAGGGATTTGATGCGAGACAATTTCGACAAAGTTCTCGGGTACTGAACAGTGACCCTGAATGATAGAGTTCGGAGTTGACGATAGAAAGTTGAGTCAAGACCCTTCACAGAATGACTTGATAGTCTTGTACTCATTTTTTTCCAACTTCAATTCCAGGTTGTATCGTGGAATGACAACTTTTGTCGTATTTGAAGAATCGTTCATCCTTCGATTGTCTGTACACGGGCATATTCCAAAAAGGTATAATGTATTTCCCCATCCTCTTGCAGGAGTAACACGTGTATAAAGAGGATTCAACGCCAATTACGGAGCAGCTTCAGGTAGAAGTCATACATACACTTTGGCACCTCTCAAGCTATATGTGACAACGCAATAGGAGGTGCAAAGACATACACGAAAGCTGTCGAAACTCATGTGGAATTGTCCATTATAATTGTGAACGAGGTGATGACGTCGAGCAAGTGAGCATACTCGATACAATCTACAAATCAGCGAGACAGTTGGGAGTTTTAATGCAACTTAGAAAATTCCTTATTCTCGCCAGTGAGCGATTGCACGTTGTTTTCTTGGACACATGCAGAAGTTGTATCATTGGCTTCAATTCTTAGAAACAAAATTCCCGTGAACGGTTTCCAGAGCGATTGTTATCTAAAAACGCTTATCGAAGCCAACCAAAGAGAATCTAATCTCATGTCGCCCTTATCCTTTCTTTTCCATGTGTTGGTGAGTTTCTCATTGATATTGTCGGTGTATTGGATCAGCCACGATCCAATAGTAGGATGCATGTCGAATGCAATGCAGTTCGTACTTGACAAAGTATCGGGGATTCGAGAAGCATCTGTTGTGCACGCATTAATGAAGTCGACTGATGAAAGCCATGATCCCAGGAACATCACTAAACGGATCATTCCTCACCGCGAATCCTTGTAAAACTTAAGGGTAGCGCAATTGCCTGATACCGTCTTTGACGAGACGGTCATAATCAGCACTGTTAGACTGGGTAAGCATACGATCGGGATACTCTTTGTCAGATTCATACAGAGGTTTGGTGATTGCAGGAGGATCAGACTATTTTGTTGGGTTACTCCCCTCTAGGTCGTTCCTCGCGATCACATGTGCATGATACTAGTCACTTCTCAGCTCCCGAGATGACGTCAAGCTATAAGAACGGCCACATAGAAATGAGTTTTGACAGTGATCTGCTAACTCTCGATGGGAGATCAATAATCAAGCCTAACGTGTTATATTCACCAAAGATTGGGTCATACTTCTAAAGATCGAATCAAGACTACTATCAAGAAGGGATGAGGTTTGATTCAGACGAATTTGATATTTGACATGTCAGGATTACAAGTAAGGCTCGCAGAGCAGATGCGGTAGAAGAATGTCGCGGAGAGTACAGATTCCATCAACCGTTCGATTTGGTACACTGATGTAGGAGGGACACCTGAATAGGCAAACTATATCAGGAATCTCTCATACACAATGAGGATAAAGGATTCACCGTATCATTCTCTGTTCAAAAGACTCCAAAGTACAAAAGATTGCATGCGTTGGAACGCGAGTTATGCTTCTTTTGGGTGTCCAATTTATGTGCCAGGAATTTGTTGAGTATACCTATAGTATACAACAGAACTATGAATACGGGCGATATGCAACGCGTATGAGGACCAGATCACATTAGGCTGTTGGAGGTATTCCAGATAACGAGTTTAACTAATAGTGAAATGGAAACTGGACTAGAAATGGTAGACACACAGAATTTGATCTGAATGATCAACAGATGGAACATGAAAATGTGGATCAAAGGAACTTTTTCAGAGTCATCAGGATAAGACTACCAAGAACAACATGCGAATGAATCGTTTGGTTCGAAAGACAAGAGGTACACGGGCGAGGTTGAATTAAAGCCTGAAATATTCGTAAATCGTGAAAAGGAATCACAGGAAAAGTCCTTGAAGGATCTGTACTCAATCCAGAAGAGTATTCAGATGACATTCCAACCCCTGACTTGCAAACCAATGGATATGGTCAGGATTTATTCTCTGAATGCAAGAATCGATGATTACTCAAGTTGAGATTCCATCAACTTGAGATCTGATCTTGTGGTGATCTCAATTCTGGCAACCAGAGTAGGGAAAGATACCGACCAGATGAGTGGAACAATCTCATTATCAAAGAAGTATCATCAAAACCTGCAGATTTAGCAAACATTCATGATTATAAAATTGGTCAAACAAGCCATATCAGATACTTGGTTCGGGCCATCAGATCCGAGATCCACTGTAAGAAAACGAGACACATCTGGGGAAAGCCTTTTTGCAACAAGTACCCTACATATAAAAAGGCGAACATTAAAAACAAAGATTACAAGGTAACCAACAAATAGTATAAGGAGTTCAGCAAATTGCGGTATGACCTTCTCCGAATCTTTGTAATCTTAAGATAACACAGATGGATGTGAAAACTATATTTATCCCCCGAGGGCACATCGTATTCGGTACACAAGAAAAAGGCAAGAAAGACCTGGAGAACGGTGTTTACGGATTACCTCAAACTGGAAACTTTGTGCTGACACATTACCTTCTAATATCCGCCCAAGTGTAACTGTTGTAGGCATCTTTGATGTTTTTATACTAATTTAGTAACACTTTCTGGTGTGGTTCCTCTTTTTTGACACAGGTTACCGACTGAAACAGCTTTCAACAAGTGGAGATTCAGATGTCGTTTTAGAAGAAGGAGCGTTCCCTTGCATATATCATGCAGGATCATGCATCGCCCATACATTGCGGCTGAAACATTGATGACCATTACGTAAGTCATCCATTCACCCACGCAGCCTCCACACTTGCTGGTACGTGCAAGAGCAATTTACGTCGATATATAAGGGCATGCATGGATTATGTGCCAACGATGTTTAGGTCGACACTGTTAAGCCCCACGTTTAGGATCGCTGCTCAACAAGGCATAAGAAACTACTCTGTACTAGGCACGGCAAAGGAGCAGCTGAGCAAACTCAATAAAAAGATTGGAGAGGCGGCAGCCGCAGGAATCGACAAGACAGAACATGCTGCGCATTCTGTAGAGGACAAAGTGCATCCGGCAAAAGAAAAGGCCAAAGAGGTGACGAGGGAAAAGAGTGAAAAAGCGCATGAAAAGGTGAAGGAGGGCATAGATAAGACGAAAAACGTTGCCGACTGCCCGACTGAAGAAGTGAGGGAAAACTTTAAAGGGTACAAAGATTTGCAGGACAAAGGTGAACAGGCCCCGATTGAACAAAACAGACCCGAGGATTTGATGTAGAATAATGAATTATCATCCTTTGTTTTATCTCTTTTCAACGCTCTCTATCGAGTCATTCTTCCGCTTGATAACCTCGAGGTAGTTGAACGGCACAAACCCGGTTCTGCCGTCTCTGGACCTGCACTTCCACCACTGCGCTTCTTTCCCCGTTGCCGGGTCGATTTTACGTAACACCGCGACCAGATCTCCCCTCTTGAGCTTCATCTCTACAGCTTCGTTTTCAGGGTTGAAATCGTAAGCTGCTCTGCAGAATTCCAGGTTCTTTGGGTCAACTTTAGCCGACCGCTGCTGCTGTAGAGCAAGGTTCTTGATGATCTGCTTCATCAGGATCGGCAGACCTACAACGGCAACGAGGAAGATAAACAGTGGCTTGAGCGACATGCCACGCGTGTTGTCCTTGTTTTTTTTCCTCTGGAATTTTTCAAACTCTGACGCATTTATCTGGAGATAGTTTGTGTTGCCCGTTAGCTTTGCCGTTAGTCTTTTCACCCATTTTATCAGCGTGAATATACCCAAAACGGAACCTAATGCATTTTTCAAATTGGCAAACTGTTCTGCAACCGACATCATGGTGAAGAACGAATTATGCGTCGCCATATAAGTCGACTCCAGCATCTGTGCGAACCCGCCAACAGCTCCAATCATCGACTCTATCAGCTGGAACGTTGCCTGTGTATTTTGTGCCAACGCATTTGAATCGTTACCACCCATCATTCTGTACCCATACCCACCGTATCCTCCGTATCCGCCATATCCTCCGTATCCATTATAACCTCCATATCCACCCAGACCGGATCCGTACGCATTATAGCCACCTAAGCCGGATCCATAGGCAGAATAGTTACCGTAGCCGTTGGACGGATAACCCGGATCATATCCGGCTAAACCAGACGGCCTTTCCGGTAACTCTGGTCCTCTAGAAACGGCTCCCTCGGAAGCAGCAGCAGCCGACGTGCCCTCGCTCACTTCCCATGGTTTTGCTCGTGGTTGTGACATGATCACTGTGTGGGGCACACATCAGAACATCTCGCTGATAAGGGTCGCGTCATCCATCATTTGCCCAAATATTCTTAGTAGAATGAGAAGAGTGAATAGCAGAGGCAGAATATATTTATCAGTGAGTAATGTGAAGGTGTGAGAATTGTCAAATAGGGCCTACACCGTGATCTAAACACTCTTTTCTGTATATGTGTGGTTATCTATCCCTGTTCGAATTTGATGAGCGGTTTAGGATTTTTCAGGTAAGGAAGTCTCTCGTCAGATAAAGATTCGGCCGAGAGAATAGCGAGACAGAACAGAATCTGAATATTTCTACTGACCAGTGTATATAAAGATCCTATATTCAGGATTCTACAACATGCACTAGTATTAGTGGGTTTGGTGCTCGATCACGGAGACAACTTTTTTTCTGTCGTGGTTTTTACATTCTTAAGATACACAGGGTTTCGAAGTGGCAGTCCCCAAATGATCCGGGAGTCTCCCCGAGTTTATTGTCGCGCATTCAACGATCAATGTTCAAGTCTGCACTGCCATATAATCACACGGTCTAAATCTCCTGTAAATTTCAGCTGATGCACAATAATTTGATGGGTTCAAACAGCTCCTGCAGCTGGACTCAGGTCTCCCGCAGTCTATAGTAGTCCCATCTCCTAGATAACACAAGGAAACTAAAACAGGACATGATCTTGGAAATCTCATCCAAAGCGGTGCTCCAAAAACAACTTTCAGAAAATCTCAGGTGTGAGCAAAGAGTTCAGTTCACCAGTATTGGTGTTTCTGACTTGGCTTTAAAAAGTCCATCGTATGACATTGTCAACGATTCCAAACCATCAAGGATCTCTGTGTTGCTACTCAATTGTTGGAACACTCCCATTCACTGAAGGCAAAAGCGTTGATTCGCCAACCTCTCAGTGAAGCTATGTTGGACTCAATAGCTTCCATAGGCAATCGATCCAAGGTTTGCAAAAAATAAAATGTCCTCTTCGTTCGTCTACTCTGTCTGGATGGACACTTTTTGTTGACGATGTGAACTGGGAGTAGCTCGCACTCATGGTTTTCTCTCTTTCAGGTATACGCTTTCCTAGTTCTACTTAATTTGAGAAGAGGATGCACAGGGTTTGTGGGCAATGTTCATTCGAATGCATAAGGGTCATGAAGAATGTCTATTCTCATGCACGTGTGACGGGGAATGATCTTACCAAAAGCGGAGTAACCGATAACAGCATTCTTCGTGCATTGCATTCGACATCCATCCTAGGATCGCGGCTGATCCAAACCATCGGCGCGTTTTAGTCTTATCCCTGTGGCCGTCGATCTTGCTTTAATCCACGTAAAGCGTTGTCAAATTTTACAACTTGTGGGTCAAAACCAATGTGCTCATTACTGAAGGTTGGAAAGTGGAACTTGCATTGGGGTTGTTCATATTCCTTACATACTACATACGCTATTGTGGGGGGCTTAGTTGCTGGGGTGGGCGCGGGGCACCAAGTTAAGCAGCTTGGACTTAGACGTGTTGGGGTTTTGTGTCCCTTATTGTACTTATTGTACGGTTTTTCTGGTGGTCTGGTGGTCACTTGAGTGATCAGTGCCACTGGTTTGTCGATCTCCAGTTCTTCCAAACCTACATCCAAGTACATCTGTAAAAGTTCTTTGATTTCTACGTGTTCACCATTTTCCAACCTTTTCGATTTCCGACTTCAGTTTGGTCAGCATTTTGGGGAAGGGATTGGACGATCCTTCACGTAGCTTTGCATCGGCTAGTGAACAGGTCCGTGGCCCTAATGTCATCGGCTTCCAACACTGTGTGTATGTGGGCGAATTCATTGAAGGTGTCACGTACTGTGTCTTTTGCCAGAGCGTCTTTTATTTTGGCGAACACGTCGAGCTTGCGGCTGCTCTTTTTGCACAGTCGAGTGACTTGTTCCAAAAACGCATGTGGTTCGTGTTCCTCTACTTGTAGTCGAATGTCTATCGTTCTCTCGATGAGTGCGCAACCACATCCCAACATTTCTGTTTCGTGGAAGGGCTATCAAAGTCATACTGATTTACATTTTCCCTGTTGTACACTATGTCGTAGATGTCGGTGTGAGCTACACGAAAAGCTTTCTTTACGTGGAAGCTTGATTCGGTTACATCTTGAGTGACTGTTTTCAACTTGTGGGAGTCGCGAACTTGGATGAGTACAAGCGACTTCCTAATGTTCTCCGTAAGTGTTGATATATCTTTCGCTTTGATTATCTCCATACTTATTTCCTCTTGTTCAGGGCTCATAACCTGATAAAATTAGAATTGTATTAAGATAGTATTCCGCGCAGATATTCATCTGAGCTTCTACTTATATACTGCTACGTAACTGTGATAACCACTGTTGGCATTGTGACTGCTTGCTTTTATCACGTGACATGTTGTTGTTCATGTTCAACGGGAAGTGATCTTGCTCTTGCCGATTGTCTGGATCTTGGCGAAGAACGGACTTTAATTGATGCTGCTATAAGGGAGTCTAACGAGCAAGACAACTTTACCATCTATTCACAAGAAAATAAAAGGCTTGCAATTTAATTATGAGCGAGGATAAATCCTTTGCCTCAGACTTAAATGTACAACGTGGTATTCGTCCTACAAACGATCATTCTCAGCCTCGAGTTGTGCCACATGCTCCTCCTTCTGGCGAAGCTGTCTCTACAGACTGTCTGTCGTGGTTGAAAACGACTCATTCTCAGCCCGACCCTTGTATTTTTGTAGCTGCTTCTACTATTAACCGTTCCGCAGCGAAATGAATTTTTGGCCGCCGATTCTTTGTCTGGCAATATGAGAAAACCTTGTGTAGTCTTCTATTATAACAAGGAGGTAACACTCTTCTGTAATACCTGCAACTGGAAAGGGCGCTGATAGACACGCAGTATTTGTGAGTGCAACGTAGCTTGGTAAGCAACCTGGTAACTGAATTCATACAAGCCAAATGAGCGACGCAAACCAACTACTTCCCATTCCGCTTCACTTGACTCTCAGTGCAAACAAATTCAGTACCACTCGAGGTGGCTACTGGCTGAAATGAAATTCTGAGTTGATGGTAGTACACCTTCTTTAGCACAATGATCTTCTTTAGTTGGAACCTAATAGGTCCGAGTCCTCCAACAGGAACGATTCCTCCTATTGCTTGAAGCGATAAGGAACATACTTCAAAGGCCACTAAAATGACTCCGGTTATTGGAAACATGAATACCTTCTCGACAATCCATCCAATAGGAGCTTGAAGGATAAGAACTGGTTGAGCAAAACCATGCTACGCTCCATGCTTGTTCGGCGTGTTTGGCTTCTAAAGTTTGAGTCTGCTAACGTTTTAGCTGATGGTTTTGTTGCCTCAAGCGCTTGAAGCACTCCTTCTTACCACAAAAAGCGCAACCCCCCGTCTTTTTCTGCGCCAAATTAGCAGTTGCCTCATTCTCATCAAGAAGGTTTTTTACCTGGGCCTTTGCGAGGGACAATGACGGAGTGGCTGAGCCAAAAATTCTTAATTCGGCCTCCTGGGAGTCAAGCCCGGCAAGCCAATACAGACCAAAAATTCTCCTCCAGAAGGGCTTGGCATAATATTGTCGTTAAAGTCCTCGATATCTTTCAAATTTTTTGACTGCTTTAATTTCTTCACAGCGAAATACTTTTCTCTGGGTGATAGAAAACCATAATCCTGGACAATACGCTGATATAGATGGCCTGTATGCTGTCTCGTCTAAGTCGTATCCATTCAGAATATCCTCATGGACCCGCTCGAGGAGCGCGTGAATAATTTGGTCATGATGAAGGTCGTTTCCGGCACAATCGTGAATATAGATCATATCTGGCCCGATAGTCTTGAGTGTCCTTTGGTGGCTTTTCCAGTTAACAAAGGAAATTTATGAGGTCATTTTCGCGAGTCACGTCTTCCCAACCGGAACGGGAAGGCCATAACCTGTTGGAAAGTAGAACTTGCATTGGGTTCATATTCCTTACATACCACGTACGTTATTGTGTTATATATACACCACAGAAATGCAGAATATATCGTACGATATAATGCATACATATGCCGTATCACATGTCCAACACTGAATGAGGAAACGTGGTTACATGTATGTACCTTTAGTGTAAGTAAAAGTGTTCCAATAGTTTCTTTCAATAGAGGAGCTTAATACGTTGAAAATATAGGAGAATTTCATGGCCTTGAATTATTATTATTATGACGGGTGGACCTTGATAGTTCCTCCTGCTCTACGAGCATACAGCCTTGGACCCTCTCTTGATGCCGACGTTTAAATGTCAAATGAAGAATACTCTTTCCCAGCCCACCACTTTGGTCTTCTGCCACTATATCTGGATTTTGTGTCTGATTAGCCCACCACTGACTGTATTCACACACTAGGACCACTCCGATATCTTCTTGTTGGTCAGTAACGAGCCCCTCTATGTATAAAACGATATATACAGGAGAGGCGATTTCTTCCGTGGAAGCGACCGACGCTTTGATTACTATGACACCACGGAAACAACAATCCTCGACAATTCAGCGTGATTCGACCTTATTACGCGACACTGAAAGAAAAAGATACAAATGTCCCCTCACAATCAGGAATACCTACAATGAATTTCTATGCCTATCCCAATTTCAAAGCAAACGTGACAGCCTTAACCAGAATCGTTATCCTGGAGGGCTGTCTACCTGCTATCTGGTCACGACTATGGGTTTTCCAGCAACGAGAGTATCGCCACGTTCATACAGACGAAGCACCCTCCAACTGAATCCGACTTTCCATGTGCACAACGAACAGGGAACTGCGGTCTCATCAGTTTCATGTCGGTCAGAGCATCATCCGCAGAAATGAAATCGTATCTGCTCACAGTTGATGGGGTTCCCACAGCCTTTGAGACGGAACAATGCGTATTCAAACTACAAAAAAAGCACGCAGTCAAATCAGTAGCATATCCCAATATGGAAGATTTGGAGACAAAACGTGTATATCCCTTTGAGGAGAGCCAGAAATTCACGAGATATGTTCATGTTCTGGAATACTGAAAAAAGGGATACCGCATCTGTTATTCAATTAAAAATGAATCATGGATTATCGAAGATCCACCGCATCCATTTAACATGGAACAAGATGTGCTTCTAAAAGGACGTTGCCTGAGAAAATTGCCTCCTTTGGTTGGCTTTACATTCTCGTTTGAACCGGGTTGTCATGAAATGAGAGCTTGCAGTGCGCATGACTTGGGTAAAACGGAGAACTGCCATACCTATATGGCCACTTCCAGATGCGAGTAGTAGCCATAATAGTAGCTGCGAAACAAAAAATATCGAGCATCCATAGGAAGCGCATAGTTGTAATGGAACGACCGTGTTGGCATTAGGCATAACGCACGACACACACCTCAAGGAAATGACCTAATAAATGGCAGGAGATGAATCATACATATTTTTCGGGGACATCAGCAGCTTGAAAATTTCATTGTCTTTAACCAAAGACCCTGGTCCACTGACGAAACCAATGTAAAACATCCATGAAGACATGAACTTTTGGAAAATTCTTGCCATAGGGCTATCAGATTTCTGATAATATTGCGTGTGTTTTATCGCGATCATGACATGTTCAGCATGAAGCCTAGGACGATTCATGAACGAAAGGATATCTCAAGGCAAGATCCATACAGATACAAATAGAAAAGGCATCAAAACACTACTCTGCCTGATTCAAGGGGTACATCCTGTGCTTTGTTGGGATATATGATGCCGATCTGGTTGTCATGCGAATTTTGTTGAAGCGATAACATTCCTCCCCGATTAAGTCGTACATGTAATTATCTGTCACTTTATCAGAATCGAGTTGGGATAGAACGGACATAAACGCCCGATATGATTCCCGAAGGAGGCAGAGACTCCTGAATATTCGCTGTCTCTTAAAAGAAACATTCGGCGAAATGCTGGGTTCACTGAATTTTCATTCTCCAATTTACATTTGCATAACGAAGGAAGCCAGTTCTACGTCAAGGGAAATACTGCCATCTCTTCCGCCGAGTTTACCGGGTTTGAATAGATATTCGAGATCGAAAAAAGTTAAAGGACGCAGAACTGAGCTCTCTGTAACTCTAAGCCTATGTGTGCTAAAAGACAGAAAAATTATCCATCATTCCACACTGAGATTGACGATGGGTTTATTCGCAAAAGCAGGGGAAATAAAATCTAAGCCATCATGATTTAGCGGCATCCTCTTTCAGCGTCACCGTTCTGTTAAGGATGATGTCATTGGGGGTGGCCTCTTTGTCCAAGCAAAAGTAACCCACTCTGAGGGCCTGGAAACGGACTGTTTCTGGCCGTCCGGGCTTCTCTGCGATGTTAAACTCAGGGTTGGCGGTCTTGACATTGTAAGGAGAGTTTTTCTGCACCTCGTAAAACGCTGGCTCGATAATCGCAGTGGTGATAACCTCCTCCGAGTGCGGGTTAATGTCCTTGAGAAAACCTTGAGGGTGCGCAGACGGATTCTCCGAGTTGAACAGTCTGTTCTGGATACGCGTCTCCTTGATTGGAACCGGTGACTGGAATTTCTCGCTCTGTGGCAGCCACTGGATAAACGTTTTCGGTTTCTTATGTGTAGCCTTGTCGTTTTCGTACTTTGCGTGGATCAAGGTGACACGGCCGTCCGCATCCTTCTCGACGGACTGCACGCTGATGTTAAAGGGGACTTTCATGAGACCCACGGGCTGGTTGAATGCGAGGCGGAAGTACTCGCTGGATGGAGAATCCCTGAAATCCGATCTGTCGATGAAAATGTGCTTTGTGAAGGGCAGTTTACGCTCCGCAAACGAGTCGTCACCGGGCTTGAAAGGAATGGTGACAACTTCCTCATAGTCGTCGGGCAGATTGTCGATAACAACAGGCACAGG
This sequence comes from Citeromyces siamensis, assembly GCA_003706365.1. NCBI lineage: Eukaryota > Fungi > Ascomycota > Pichiomycetes > Pichiales > Pichiaceae > Citeromyces > Citeromyces siamensis. The sequence goes on from PPLB01002783.1 coordinate 24,933, forward strand.
ATCGAGGATCATCATGAGACGAGGCGTGGACTGATCAAGGTAGGATCTCACGCTGCTTTCGAAACGAATCTCTTGGATATTAGTGGTGGATGTGGTGACGCCCAAAGTGTTGATGAACGACAAGATCGCTCCTGGCGGGACACCTCTTCTGCGTATAGCTTCGAGGGTGTAAAGCCTCGGGTCGTCCCAGTCTCGCACGAATTTCTCGTTTACCAATTTGGCGATTTTCCTCTTTGACAAAATTGTGCCCGTGATGTTGAGCCTTCCGTACTCCCGTTGGGCTGGTCTGTACACGCGCAGCACATCACACAACCATTCGTAACTCTCTCTGGAAAGCTGGAACTCGGTGGTGCACAGAGAGTGCGAAATGTTCTCGAAGGAATCAACCAGACAGTGGGTGAAATCATAGGTTGGGTAGATACACCACTTGTCGCCCGTCCTGTGGTGCGGGGCGTTGAGCACACGGTAGGCAACGAGGTCCCACATCTGTGGAGATGGCGAGTTGATGTCCTGCTTCATTCTGAGCGTAGCTTCACCGGACTTGTACTTGCCGTCCCTCATATCGCGGAACTTGGCCAGAGACTCAGCTGGAGCCGTGTCTCTGTGCGGACAGGCGAATCTCTCTCCGCCAAGCGAACCGTCAGGTTTCATCCCACGTTGCACCTTCACTTCCTCAGCGGTGCAGTGACACACATATCCAAAGCCTGTCAAGATCAGCTTCTCAGCGAGCGCGTACAGTTGGTCGAAATAGTCGGAGGAGTAGGTGACTTTCCAAGGCGTGAACCCGAGCCAGTCGACAAGGTCCAGGATCGA
>PPLB01003118.1:1976-12658 GCA_003706365.1 Citeromyces siamensis
TTCAGTTATCGTAGTATAAAAGAGGAGCAGAAGGCACAATAACCACACTATCCCGTGGGGTAATCCAATATCTTCAACCCTGCTGCTGACGTTATATACCGAGATATTCACCACGGAGCCCGTCTTTTCTTAATCTAAGAGGGTTTCTCCTAGATAATCTCATTCTTGCTGGGATCATCACAAATCTGCTGAAGCTACATTCCTAGCTCTTGGACATCATAAGAATAGAATAGTATCTCATGTTTTAATGTGATCCGGTCCTGTGCGATCTTCTTTAACAAGGAACTCTCAGGTCTGGGTTTGTCAGGGTCACGTAATACAAGTAAAAAATTTCTTTGCAGAGTTCGGCTGAAAAGAAATAGCATCATACAACGATGAGTTAGAAGCTGGTTGATTTGTCATAAAGTATATCAAGAGACCTGGTGATGTACGAGCGATCAAGTTGCTCGGTAGACCATTACCAGGGTTATTTGTGAAGACTGCATCACTTCGTCATCAGATGTGAGTTTCCTTTACGTAACGGCATACACAATGGAACAGATGAGCTGGGTTTTTTCGGAAACAATGCGGCCGATTCTCAGGTCGGCATTGTCCCTTGGAGGTTGGTTTCTGCTTTGTTAACCTTCCAACTCAACGTTTTGTTTGGTCTTTTATTGCTAATGCAACACAACTACATATCGCGACGTGGCTGTCGAAGCCTTGAGTATGATGTAAGCTTTAGTCTGAACACCTTCAGCAAAGAAATCTGTCGTCGCAAAGTGTGTGCGTGTTGGTCATCGGGATCCCTAAAGCGGCTTGAATTCAAGAAACGGAATTTTCATAGTTTTTGACCACCAAAAGAGAGGCGCGCACGCAAGTAAACGATGACAGTACATTTATTTAGATAAAGCTGGAGCTATCATCCACGTTTTCCTTCAAGTTGACACGACAAAAATGATCTAGTGCCGTATATTGGAACACGGCAATCCGATAGTAGAATGCATATCTAATGCCGTGCATCTCAAACAGGGAACGTCTTTCGCTTATTCTTTTGATTGAGACAATGAATCTTCGTTCCAACAAGCATACAAATATTATGCATCTTCTTGCGGGAATAATCGTCATAGTGTTAAAAGACGTAAGCTGCTTCCAACAGATGTAATACGCCATTTACCACAGAAACTATTATTGCATGCAGTTGAATACCAAACAAATAGAACTACACAGCTCATGATACTCCCGTTCCCCATTAGCCATTTTCTGTTCATCATATACCATATTGATAAGTAAGAAGTTCATTAGCAACAGAGAAAACACAAGAAAAGAAAAACAACACAACATCGCAAAGCTCACAAAGGTAGGCATCCCAAATATCGCTTGTGCAGATTTCTTTTGGCACAACTCATTTCCTAGACAGCTAGATCAAAACAGCAACGATATAAATTATGTACAAAATAAAATAACATGAGTGATAACTTTCGGTGAATTATCTAGCACTATCATGCACTTCGGATAAATAAACGTGCGGCTTATGACGTCACGTAATCTGGAAAATGGTCATGTAAAGTAAACCGGCATCTCCACATGCATGGTGGTTTCAAATTCTCCGTAGATTTGCAATACACGGTGATGGTGGGTTTTCTTGCCCTTGTTTTCGCCAACAGATAATGGTATGCATCCTGCTGTACGACGGCATATATTTGTGCGTCATGTACGTGTATGCACAGCAAATGTGGGGGTGCGTTAATTGTCCCCTTATAAAGCCACCTGACTTCATTAGGAAACCAATGACTGGAAAACTCATTTTTGAAAAGGTTTGTGAACGTGGAAGAAAATAAATCAAGCTCAGCCACCATGGGCGTATTGGTAGGCACCTTTGCCGCTTTTGCAGGAGTGCTATACGGCTATGACACGGGAACCATTTCGGGTATCTTAGCCATGGAGTATGTCCTTTCCGAGTTCCCTGAGGATCCCCCTGGGGAGTTCACTTTATCCGAGCATTCTCTTATCGTTTCTACTTTGTCAGTGGGCACCTTCTTCGGTGCGCTGCTGGCTCCTCTCTGTTCTGATACTTTGGGTCGTCGGTGGTCTGTTTTAATAGGTACATTTCTTATTTTCAACCTCGGTGTAATTTTGCAAACAACAGCCACCGGTATCCCCTTGTTGTGCGCAGGAGATTTGGAGTGCGCATTTTATCGGCTGTTGTTCCTCTGTATCAAAGTGAAACGACCAAAAAATGGATCCGTGGTGCTGTGGTAAGCTGTTATCAGTGGGCAATCACCATAGGGTTGCTTTTGGCTGCGGTGGTGAATCAGGCCACCCAGGGAAGAAACGACAGTGGATCGTACAGGATCCCTCTCGCTGTTCAGTTCTTATGGCCACCGATTCTCGGGACAGGAATGCTGTTTTTCCCCGAGACACCTCGTTTCTGGGTCCACAAGTCTCAAGAAGAAAAAGCCATAAAATCGCTCTCCACCTTGAGGAAACTACCAAAGGACCATCCGGAGATTGTCAACGAATACGAGGAGATTATTGCCTCGTACGAGTTTGAGCTTTCTCAAGAGAAAGCAGGATGGTTAGCGTTTTTTCGCCAAAGCGGAAACAGTTGAAGAAACTTTTCACAGGGGTCGTTCTGCAGGCTTTCCAAAAACTCACAGGTGTGACCTTTATCTTTTACTATGGGACAACTTTTTTCAAGAGCTCCGGGATTCAAAACTCATTCAGCTGGCCACCAACATTGTCAATGTCGGAATGACTATCCCTGGCATAGCGTTGGTTGAAGTTCTCGGCAGAAGGTCATAGCTGCTTTTTGGAGCAGCAGGGATGTTTATTTCCAACTTCATCATCTCTATGGTTTGTGTGGCAACGGACAGCATCGAGGCCAACAAAGTTCTCGTTGCGTTTTCTTGTATTTTTATTGCGTTTTTCGCAGCCACTTGGGGTCCGATATGCTGGGTTATCGTGGGTAAATTTTTCCACTACGTACCAGAGCAAAGTCGGTTGCCATATCTACCGCTTCCAATTGGTTGTGGAATTGCGGGATCGCATTTGCGACTCCGTATATGGTGGACTCTGGTCCAGGAAATGCTAATCTTGGCTCAAAGGTATTTTTCGTATGGGGAGGTTGCAATGTTGCAGCTATTGTGTTTACCTATCTTTTCGTCTACGAACCAAAGGGGTACTCTTTGGACGAAATTGACGAGCTCTATGACGCGTTCGCTTTGCCTGGAAGTCCAGGAACTTTATCCCCCATTCCCAGGTGGGTGCTCCAGAGATGGTGAATATCGAGATGAAGCCCAGTGGATAACTGGGAGGACCTCCAGGAGAATGTGTAGTTTAATTTCTTTCCTTTCTAAAAATTAGCATCATTGTGACTTTCCAAAGACCACTGTCTATTTTGGGACAATGTTTGGGATTAACGTAAAGTCGATTGAATTAATATTGTCCTCACCCGGTTCAGAATTGTCGTTAATCCTTCTCACGAGATTTGATGGCTGACAGGACGGTCCGAAATAAATTATCGTTGGAGTTTCAAAACTGTTGAAATCCATAATTACTCAAGCCTTGGATCGTTCTTCTATGGTTTTCTTATCATTCTTCTAGAACATTCAAGGGACATGCATATCCATGCATGCTCGTGCATGCTCGTGCGTATCATTACCAGATTCCAATCATGGTCAAACACAACATTTCAATTCAACAGCGATTCCTAAATTTTCGATGTGAATCATGTTATATGTAACGATCCGAGCGTTTCATTGTATTTGAATTCTCACTCAGCGACATATTGTGAGCAATCTTTCTCGGTTTCCCGAGCTGGTAGGTTTGTTAGCGTTAACTTTGATGAGAAACTCAGTCTAACTGGCAATAGGAAACGAACCAGCGAGGAAAGTTGAGATGTACGAGATTCGATATCGTACGATTTCTATGCAGAATGACATAAGCAAGCATGGTGAAAATTTTCACTATAAAAGGTAGTGAAATTCCTACAGAGGTACGGATATATATATTATTTTATCCACCTGGTAACGAGAACAGATATTACCTAATGCGAGACCTAAACATGGGGATGGAAAATGCCTTATGGTAGCGCCACAACATTACGATCCCTGCGACAGGTGAACCTTCAACTGAATCATTACCCCCGGGTCAATCAGCCTGTCAGCGCCGAGCCATCAACGTGCCACATCCCGGGAAACGGCTCATACTCAAGTCTGTCAAGTTTCTAATTTGGAATGCAGGCATGTGGAGCACAACACTACGGTCTACCATCTGCCCCGGGATCTTATCCTAAGGGTCGTCGGATCCGGATCTAGATCTGGAGTACCTTTTTCGATCCGATAATCACGAACTACCAATAGCTCCTTGGTAGTGTCGCATCCCAGTGAACTGCGCGTCTTTCTTACTCACAGAAAATAAAAGCTCGACCGATGTGGAGCTGGCAGGAATAGACATTTTCTTGCTTGCCAAGGTATACGTTGCAGGGAAATTCTGTTTGTTTAGGTCTCACCAATCCCGGGGTCTTCCAAATGACGTATTATACGGTGGGCAGAAATGGCGTTCTCAGGCTTCCTTTTGAAAAAGGCTCTGCGCTCTTCATCAGGAACCATAGAGTGTCGCGATATTATCATTTTGTTACGGACTACGTTTTCTGTAAGCCTCTGAATTTCCTCCTTTTCGTCCTGTAAAAATAGCAGTATTTCAACTCGGAAAAGACCTCATCCTTTATCCGCGGGTCTAAAAGGTAGCAATTACCACTCCCTTATTAGGAAGTGCGTTTTCCACATACTCCACGAATTTATGCTCAGACAAAAATGAAGCTGACACTACATCGATACTTCTAGCTACCGAAAAAGAAGCCCTTTAAAATGGCTCAAAGATGTACTTCAGGCCTTCAAATACCTTATTCAGATACAATAACGAAGTTTGCCGAGAGCTGTAATTTTCCTACGCGATTTGATAACCCCCGACAACATACCTTACAAGCTATTCCACCTAGTAGGACAATCCAGTGGTGGCATGGTGTTTAAGGGCGATTCCTCGGTTTCTCTGGTCTGGTGGGAAAAGAATACGCCACTGGCTTGTGCAATGTCATCTTTCCATTCAAGGGTAGCTTGTGAAGGTTCCTACAAACTCGCGCAAGTGATCGGGCCTGAAGTTTCTGAATCACTTGGATTGATGTTGTCGATCAGACGATATGATCGAAACATGGAATCAACGGAAGGGATACAGTTTAGATAATAAGAGCAACGGCCTGCCAGAAGTCCAACTGCCAGCGACAAACGCACTCACCTTTGACCGAATTCCAAGCTGTCTAAGACTTTAAGAAACTGGCAAGCGAGTTGATCGTCCGACTGTCCATCACCCAACTCGTTGATTGTATTTCTCACCTGCGATGTAATTGACGACAACACCAAGGAAATGAACGCCCTTACGAGACCAACCATCGAAGGATACACTGACAGAACCGGCGATTGATGAGAAAATTGAGACTCAAGTGAAAAAGGAATGGTGAAAGGACAGGCAGATAGGCTCAATTCCGCTTTCCACCTCGGCTGCAATATGATTCTGAACCTAATGCGTGTCGAGGGTATTTCGCCCGAGTTTATGCTCGAGAGGTCATTCTACCAGTTTCAAATGCTGCTTCAAGAAGCTGAAGTTAAGCAGGCGGAAAAAGAGTAGACCGACAGATCGAGAGGAAGCCACAGGGGAATATTACAAACAAGTATAACGGATTTGCGTCACTTGATCACGCATCCTGTTAACTGTCTGGCTTTCCTCGAGTGGGTAGATTCGCCTGTCAATCTCATCAAATCTTTTAGGATTTACCAAAGGGAATTCGTCCTACAAAAGAAGGCGAGAAGCCAAGAAATCATCCCCGTCACGATTCAAAAAAATAGCAACGTGCCATACCTAAGAACCACAAGTCCACACACAAAGAAACCTCTTGCCAAAACCGTCAAGGAATTAGAACGGCGATCGCCGATATAAAGATCAGCGACAATGAGTTTAAAATTCTCCTCAGAAAGATTGAGGTTCTCGAATCAAAACTTTTTGCCAACCCTCTCGCTCAGTCACCAAGGCTCAGGGAACTGTATAACGTCTACCACGATAAGAAGCGCAGATCATCGATGCCCAGGCTATTATCCAGTTAGAAGACCTCAAGCATCGTAAAGGAAGGCTCTCACTCTGGTGCACAGGGACATGGTACCACACAGCTCAAGCTGCCCAGTTCGTCGCATCATCAACACATGTTTTGCCAACTCATCAAGAGCTTCATGATCTAATTCTACGCGTCACGGTGGAAGATGAGAGCACTTTGTTGAATAAAGCAGCATTCTCTTAAACCTCTTTACCAAATTGAATGGCAGCATACTTTCAGCCATGGCCTCTGCCGTAAGCGTAGAAAAATCAATCCTTTCATTCTCCGTGAATCAAGGCCTTTTTGAAAAGGAATCCGCCGTTGACGACTAAGATTCACAGATGGGTGATTCCTTTCGTAGAGTCTACGAAAGTTTCGCTATGGAGACTTTTGGTGGCGAAAGTTGCTCCACAAACGTTTCAGGATGATTTGTTTTCGGATCCAAGAGTAATACTTGGGAAAAGGTCATAATGCGAAAGGGTTTTCGCTCTCCCTTCTCTTCTTCGTTGCACGCAGAGGGATTTTCACGTCCAGAATTCCCTCGGATGAATCAACAGCAGCGTTCTGAGTCTTCCGCATTAATTCAAGAGCACTACCTCCTGTAACAAGGTCGAAACTGAGCCACATCAGAAATTTCGAGATGCTCCCAATGGATAATCAACGTGCGCTTATCCCATCGCATTGTCCCGTTGAGTGTATCTTTCCAGGTTCACTCTTCAGGCGACTGTTGGAAGATGCTCGCACCGTATGCACTCCTGCTATACGCAACTAAACATTTCACCGCGTATCAATTCTCACTCAGCCTGACCCAAGAAGATGCAAAGCAGCCTATTCTGAACTCATCGAGAAAGAACAATAGGAGTGAGCCAAGGTCAGCAATTCCCTGTTCTGTAGTACATACTTAAGAAGCCGCTTTTTCATTCGCGAATATACTGTCTAGACCATTCGGTCCTCTAATTCTCGCAGCTCCATCACGGTTTCCAAAGATGTATGGTGCATCCCTACACCTCTGCTCATGATCTGGTTACTCCTACTAACTGCGTTGGCGGCCACTGTGAACTGCCAAAAAGCGTTCATTACGGATCATGTTTCTCAGTTTTGCACGGGAATGTACAATTCCGAGGACTGGGGCGGGAAGTACGACCCTTTCATCAGGGTTAACCTGCGTGATTTTTCGCCAGAGGACGATGTTTCCGTTTCCGTGGTAATATTCGAGTACCGCGACCTCGAGGACATCGGCGTCAGCGTTGACGGACGGATAAGTTATGTATGCAATTCTAGAGCGATTTCCAAAGGCTTGTGCAATGAAACACAGTCAAACGAGTTTCTCGTCAATCGAACAGAATCCACCCCAGAGCTGAGAGATGGCAAGTACCAGAGGATGGAGGTCAAGTCGACCAAGCTGGAGAAAGTTGGGCAGACAATCGATTACAAAGTGGTAAATACCGGTTACTACTGCGTAGCCACTTATTCTCCCAGCAAATCGAGCTCGGAGGTGTACAACAAGTACAAGATTTTGGTGAATTTTCAAAACGCGTATGGATCTCTGCCGGCGAGCGAGATTCCGAAACTGCCGCTTTACGGGCTCTTGGCGGTGATATATGCGGTTTGTCTGTGTGCTTTTCTGTTCCAGGTTTTCAAGCACAGGATGGAGTTACTCCTGCTGCAAAAGTACTTGGCATCCTTTTTCGTGTTTTTAGCGTGCGAGAATATCCTCGTTTGGTCGCTCTACGAACTGAGAAATAACACGAAAACCTTCCCGATCCCTGCCGGAGTGAAAGTGTACACGTGCTTCATCTCCATTTTGAACGCTTTCAAAGTGTCCTTTTCGCTGTTTTTGCTGCTCATCATCTCGCTCGGTTACGGCGTGGTTTACCCAAAGCTGAACAGAAGACTCATGCTCAAGTGCAAGATTCTAGGCGGGTGCCACTTTGTGTTCAGCGTAATCTTTACCGTCTTGTCCTATTTTTCTGAGCAGTCACAGCCATCACTCTCAACAGATTTCTCCGACAACAGCGGGTCGAACGACTCTGCCCTGGCGATGGCCGCGTCCCTCCCAGTGGCGATCACGTTGATGGTTTTCTACTTTTTGATTCTGAGCTCGCTCACAAAGACGGTCAAATTTTTGAACGAGAATCGCCAGATTGTCAAGCTCAACATGTACAAGCGTCTTTTCAGACTGATTCTCGTGTCGTTCTTGTTGATGTTGCTGGCGCTGACCGTCACAGTCATGCTGGTGTTCAACGACTCGCTCACAAACTCCATAGAGAAACTGTGGAAGTTCAACAAGGTTCTCACCGACTTCTGGCCTTCTGTTCTCTATTTTATCGTGTTCATCGGCATCGCGTTCATATGGAGACCGACAGATACTTCCTATATGCTTGCTCTAAGTTCTCAAATTCCAGCTACAGATGACTCAGCTGACCCGGAAACCGCTGTGAGTGAGTCTGCCAACAACTATGGGCACGAGTTTGAGATCGACGACCTCAACAGCCTCAACAGCGATACTTTCGACGACAGACAGCGCCCAGATCCGCCTGCTTACAGCCAGGTGCCCTCCGGGCCAGCCAACCAGAATGTGGAGTTTGACATAGAGAAGGAACGCAAGGAGAGAGAGCGTCCGGGCAACGATGTTTTCAAGTTGGAGGACGACGACGATGACGGGGTGCCGCTGTCAAAGAGGGACTAAGTAGTTGCTGAATATATTCTTGATGGAGTTGTGCTGTTGCGTTTCGTGGGCTCCAAGTGCATGGTATCGAATAACACGATCTGTGATAAACATACACAGAAGAGGCATTTATACGCAACAAATGGTGAAAGATTAAAGGTCTGACACCTTATTGGAACGGGACCGAACAGAAGGTAACTCTCGGCAAATAATATATTGAGTCGCTGAAGGACCCAAACATTCTCGTAAAGTGCGAAAATCAGTCGCAACAATCAAAAATCGGTTCCTCTTGCGCAGTATTCGATATGCGTCCTTGTACATGGGATCGATTTTCCGTGAGAATATCAACTACGGCTATAATCTCACCCCGATTTACCTTTTGTTAATATTTCATCAGGCATTTTCAATCTCAGTTCCGAAACGCGTTGACATTCAACTGTTGGAGAGGTGGGCATAGAAGCAAAAAAGATATCCACAATAGCAAAAGGACTATCTCTTGGGACGCAAGATTTTGCATCTTACAAAAGAATGACCACCGATCCAAAAGATGAGTTGGCAAAGCTCTTGAAAACAGATAAAGCGGTGTTTAATAATAAAAACCCGCAGCATTCTCTTTTTGGAAACGCCTTCTAGAATAAGTGAAACCTGGGAAATATACAGACGGATATTTTGGACATTCTTGTGGATGACGACTAGAGATTACATTTTTGTAAACAGAGAAAAAGGTTCCAAATGAATATTCATCTCTCAATATCCTACGAATACGAATCCAGGATGTGATGCACAATAATACCCTTGTTGTATCAACTTGATCTTGACAAAGCGTATGATAGACTTGACTATCATTATATATCGGATCTGCTGTCCACTATCGGTTTTGGATCTCGATTCCTTCAGTTTATTGAAACAAGGTCACCACGGAGCTATAAATCTCAACAAAGCCTCGGGCATCCCCTTTCCGCTCGACTCCGGCTTGCGGCAAGGGAGTCCGATAGCGCCTAGTTTGTTTGCAATTTGTATGGAGCCGCTTGCCGAAGCAGTTCGGCAAGAGACGGTATCAGCTTCTTGTCTCCCTTAGGTAGACATCTCAACCTAAAGATCCAGCTTTATGCAGATGATATTATCGTCTTACTGAAGGATACAAAAGACTTCCAAACCTTTGACCGAATTTGGCGACAGTTTTCCAAACTGTCTGGTTGTGTTCTGAACACGAAAAAGTCCCATCTTGTGATACTTTCGGGAAGAGAAGTTGACATCAGTCTGGTGTTTGAACGGCCTCCAAGTTTTCTGCTTCACGCGGATATACAACACCTGTCCAATTTCCGTGGCAAATATCTAGGAGTTGACTATTTTCCCCATGATTGGGGTCCGAAGATTCGATACACGGTTGACTATCTGACACACGCTACAATGTATGGTCAGTGTCAAAGCATCTTTGGTGAACATTTATGTTTATTCCAAGCTGTATTATTGGGATCAACATGATGCTATCACACCTGCACAGCTTGATCAGCTAGAAAAGGATGTCAGTGCACGCATCCATAAGCATACTCCATACAGGAATCTCATCCCGTTGAAGCTATTGAAGGGCCCTCGAGACTTAGGTTTCTATGGCCTTATTCCGTTGCAAACACATCTACACGGTAGACGTGCTAGGTGGATCTACGATCATTTCATGAATGACTCAGAGCCTCATCAGAAATTCACTGTGGATTTCTTGATGACCTTCATGAGTTATCTGTCCGCAGAGACAGGTCGCACTTGGCAACTGTGGGACTACTTGGCAAACAACTCAACTCCAAAGGGACTGGACGTCCTACTAGCCCATTACCCTGCATTTTTGGACAGCCATCCTCAATATGCAAAGTTTGAGCAATTTACTGCTCGGATTGG
>PPLB01003217.1:577-11708 GCA_003706365.1 Citeromyces siamensis
CTCCTTTGACAAAAAAATCACCCCTCCAGAGGAGCAGCAGCGTCCAAAATTTGAAGTGTTAAAGATCAACCTCAAACTGGATCAATCAAACGTGGTAAGAAATTTGGACCCTAACTCACTGAGTGTTTTGTTTGAAAGTAAAATCTCTCAAGTGTGCAAGCACCTCATGTCTTTAAAAGACCGGATTGACGATACTAGATCCAAGATATTTGTTACTGGTGACTTGAACTCTGGGAAATCCACGTTTTGCAACGCTCTATTGAGGAGGCAAGTGCTTCCCACAGATGAGCAACCTTGTACAAGCGTTTTTTGTGAGGTTATCGACGCTAGAGAAAACAACGGGTTGGAAGAAGTACACGCCATACAGATCGGGTATCAATATGATATCAAGAACGAAACAACCTACTCCGTCTTCCAATTAAGCGAGCTGGAAAACCTCGTCTATCAGTCAGATATTTACTCCATGCTGAAGGTCTATTGCAGTGACTCTCGAAGCCACGAAGAGAGTTTGTTGAAAAATGGGGTAATTGATGTGTGTCTTATTGATGCACCTGGGTTAAATTTGGATTCATATCAGACGACACAAGTTTTCTCTCGGCAAGAGGAGATTGATTTGGTTGTGTTTGTCGTGGATGCTAGAAACCACTTTACCCTTTCCGGAAGGGAATTCATCTCTTCTGCCAATAGCGAGAAGAATCTTATGTTTATCGTGGTGAACGGGTTTGATGCTGTGAAGAACAAGGATAAATGCAAAGAGAGAATTTTGAATCAGGTTAAAAAATTGTCTCCTGACACGCACAAAGACGCCAACGAGTTTGTACATTTTGTGTCGTCTGAAAACGTTGTTGAGAATTTCCCAAACGACGACTCGGACCATGATGATACTGAAGACGATCATGACTTTAACGACGCAGACTTCGAAAATTTGGAAGCCTCGCTCAGGAGGTTTATATTGGGAAAAAGGTGCATTTCAAAACTTTTACCAGCGAAAACGTACACGTCCAAGGTGCTCAACGATATGTTACAACTTTTCAAGATAAACGAGGGCATATGCGAAAAGATTAAAAGAGAGAAAGCCGCCGAGCTAAAGGAGCTGGATCCAAAATTCCAGAATTTCAAGAACGAAGCCACCAAGACCAATGAGAATCTCATGAAAATAACAGAATCTCATTGTGCTGCCATGTACGATCATTCACGCAACACCATAGAAAAAGTTTTGTTGCATATAAGCAATGACTCTAACCAGCTGGTAGAGTATACCGGTTTAGCAGATATTTTTGTCTACGCAAAGGACACTCAACAGGAGATGGTGAGCAAGCTAATTGATGCTGTCACTGAGATAGAGGACTTTGCAAAATTGCAAACAACTAAGAAAGTGGAGGAAATCGTCAACTTGGGAAGAGCCTACCTACAGGATGAGCAGTTTCTCGTAGACAAGCCATTCAAGCAGCACTTGATGTTTTCCAAAAAGAAGCATCGCATGGTGAAGTCGAAAATTGTGGACGAGGTCAGGTTTCTCGATTTTTTCGACCCTAACTGGAAAAATTTCCAGAAATTTTTGTTTGCCTTTGTACCGGTTTGCTCGGAGATCAACCCAAAGGATTACGCTTCATGGTTCCAGTTTGGTAAGAGCACTCACCTACTAATGAAGAACTCAATAAGTGCTTTGGCGGTGTACTCTTCAGGGAAACTTTTGAACCAGGCAATCTTCTTTTTCCGCCAGTTTTTCACCGTGAGAGATTTTATCTGTGTTAGGTTTTGGTCACGGCTTCTAGTTCCCGTCTCTATTGGGGCTCTCTTTGCAGGAGGAGCGTACTTGGTGTATGACATGCCATCTGCATTCCAGAGGAACATGGCTACAAACCTCACTTTGCAGTTGGAAAGATTAGACTATGTTCACAAAAACTCATCGAGAATAGCCAAGGAGTGCAGGGTCATTCTCAACTATCCAACCAGAGAGATTATGAATAGTTACCAGTCAATGATAGACGACAGCATTTTGAAGCGTGAAAAGACACTGAGGGAGATGAAGAGAGCTGAGCATAGTCTGTGCTTCTACTCGAAGCTCAGGGGAGAAATTGACAGGCAGAGAGGTATCTTGGATAATATCAATTTAGAGTCGATTAGTTACGTTGATTGAATGTATATATGAGTTACGATATGTGTGTAAGCCACTATAATTGGCCTCACGTTTCGTGCGTTGCAGATGTATCAAGGGCTCCTGCAAGTCCATGCGCAGTTCTGCATGCCGGGGATTACCTAAGGACACAATATCATTGGTTAACGCACACCAACACACGCATATATATATGACTAAAACATTAGTCATGTTGATATGAGCGCCATTCTTTCGGCAGACGATTTGAACGATTTTATATCTCCAGGCGTCGCTTGTATCAAACCGGTAGAGCTAAGTAAACCACAAGAGCAGTCTCTTGAAGTTTCAAAGGAAACAGGACAGTTACATACGCTGGCAGAAGCACAGATCTCTCTAGCGGACTGTTTGGCATGTTCTGGATGCATAACTTCTGCTGAGGAAGTGTTAGTAGCCCAGCATTCACATAAGGAGCTTGTGAGTTCTTTGAAAAACCCAGAAAACTTGAATAAACGGTTTGTTGCCAGTATATCCCACCAAACTCGGGCTTCTATAGCTCAGGCGTTTAGCTTGACCCGTTCGGAATGTGACAAACTTCTTTTAAAGCTATTTGTGGAGAGGTTGGGATTCAAGTACGTTGTAGGTCTGGGACTGGGAAGAAGAATATCCAATATATATACATCCAGAGAGGTCATTGAGAGGCGAGGTAACACGCCAGTTTTGGGATCTGCATGTCCAGGATGGATTCTATATGCGGAGAAGACCCATCCATATCTTTTGGACAAAATATCTGCGGTGAAATCGCCTCAGCAGATTACAGGAAACATTCTCAAGCATTTGACATCTCTTGATCTGAACGTGCCGATAGAAGAGGTGTATCATGTTTCTGTAATGCCATGCTTTGATAAGAAACTAGAGGCAGCGAGACCTGAAGAAGGAGTTGATGTGGATTGTGTAATAACGGCCAAGGAACTGGTCCAGTTGCTCCAAGAGGAGAACATCGATGTCGATGAGCTCATTGAAACGGTCAGGAGTGACAACCACAATATGGATTCACTTTACGAACTGTTTGCTCCGAAAAGCTGGCCCGCAGTAGCTGACTCATGGCTTAACGATGAGGGCTCCTCATCTGGAGGGTACGGCTTGCAGTATCTTTTGCGGCTCCAAAAGTCGCATCCTGGATCAACTATCAAAGTTATCGAGGGAAGGAACGCAGATACTTATAACCTCAGTCTCTTTAATGAGGAAGGAACCACCTTAGGCACTAGTGCCATTGTTAACGGTTTCAGGAATATCCAGAATTTGGTGCGCAAATTCAAACAGGGTAACAAACCAGCTGGCGGACTGGCGACTCGGAGAAGATTACGAGAAGTGGCCAAGGGAAAGGATAAAGCGGACGTGGAGATTGCTGACCCTTTCAAGTCTGATTTTGTGGAACTAATGGCGTGTCCATCGGGATGTATCAACGGTGGAGGACAGATTACTGGACCTGACGGTGTAAATGCAAAAGAGTGGATCCAAAAGACGGGGGAAAAGTACTGGGAAATTCCTTCTTCCTCCTTTGGCGATGCTTCAAAAGATGAGGAGATTGTAGAATGGGTGCAGGAGTTTTTAGAGAGGACCGGAATCCCAAACGAAAGACTCTTGAAAGCGGTTTACAAGGAGGTTGAGAAACCTCAAGGTGATACTGCTCTGCTTTTGGGGTCAAAGTGGTGAGTGCACATGTAAGCTTCGGTACTTGTAACTGTACGGTCGTCTTGTATGGTCATTTCGTTTTGCGAGTGAGGTTCGGCTTGTGTGGTTCACTATCTTTTTCAGAAGGACATTCGTTTTCCATCATGAAATACCACGCAATACTTCAAGCGCCATATCCAGATACTTGAGTAATCCTAGTAATAATAGCACGTATACTATAAAGACAACCGTGGCTGAACAAAATAGTTGAATAGGAAAGGTAACGAACGGTACTTGTGCGGGACAGTGAGCTGCTGTAGCGGAGGTGTACCCCAATGAACTTGAACATCGGTAACAAAAACATGAATACATCTCGGTAATTCACGGAGTAGGACTTGGTTGCGATTTGAGGGTCGCCCAGTAAGGAAGTGTGTAATACTGGAAAGTTATGGATCGAATCATGCAGTTGCGGTCAGTGTAGTTCTAAACTGCATTAGTTGAGAGCCCTTGGTATGTTTGGGGAAAGAGGGGTGGCTGGCTGTACGGAATTTAAGCGTGTAAGGGAGCCAGTTCGCTATATAAATAAAATCTAGCATATCAGGAAAAGAAGACACACAAGAGCAAGTAGAACGACATTATTACAACTTTATAGTGATGACTGATCTGACGAAGAAGTTGAAGATCTAGTGAAATCAGCTGTGCGAATTTTCCCACGATCACTCTTAGTACGGGCTCCTGTGTTTCCTTCCCATCTAAGATCACGTTATTTCTTATGCATGCAGACTACTTATGGGTTTATTCCAAGCCGTTGTATCCGTGTTTTTTTTTTCATGTTTTTGTATTGGACTTTGGTATTCTTATTGGATCCCATCTAGTAGAAACAACGAAAACGAAAGTACGACAGGCTTTCAACACTCACAGTCCGAGAATGCGAGTATTGCATAATTGAAGGAGGGATTTTGCACTTTTCAAGAAAAAGCCTGTGCACCGATTCGTAGTATTAATAAGACACTTAGTATTCCGACTTCAGTGATCGACATTCAAATGTATCGTTGAATTGTCGAAGTGACTTCGCTTTTCTCAGAATAGCTTTGAATCCCCACGGATCAGCGGATCAACTGATCAGAACAGGTAATTCAGCACCTGAAGGAAAAAAGATGGAAAAACCTTGACTTCGAGGATACTCGTTGTTTTTGAATCTAGGTACGACATTAACTGAGAGAGAGGATAGAGCTTGAAACAGTGAGTTCAACTACATACACAACAAAATGGATTCTCTCTTTAATATCACAATAGAGAATGTTGCCGGTTTATGTAAGTTTCATAACAAAACACACCCCTGCACCAAGAGATGAACTTTGATCGGAAATTTGGTCCTGTGAAATTGGACACGTCAATGCAGCAAAAGTTTGAAAAATTTACAGATCAGGTGGAAGCATTTGTAGATACCAATCTATCATTCCTGAAACCATATGTGCCTCAGATCGCCAGGTTCCTGATCGTGGCAACTTTCTACGAGGATTCTATACGTATCTGGACGCAATGGGATGACCAGGTTTTCTATCTGTGGAATTACAGACATTACTGGCGTTGGTTTGTAAAACTTTTCCTTTTTTTCAATGTTGTTGTCATGCTCACGGGCTCGACAATGCTTGTTCTTCGTAAATTACCAGGGGCCGCCTCTGCTGCGCTGGCAACAGTGGTTTTCTTCCAAGGAATGGTTTACGGGTTGTTTTTCGATGCTTCCTTCTTTTTGAGGAATCTGAGCGTTGTAGGTGGTCTCGTTTTGGCATTCTCCGATTCCATCGTGAGAGACAAGAGATCACTCTCTATGCCAGGTTTGCCCATGATCGAGTACAAGGATAACAAGAAGTATTTTCTGCTGGCGGGAAGAGTTTTGCTGGTATTGCTGTTTGCCGGGTTTGCTTTCAACTCTTCGTGGTCGTTTGGAAGATTCCTCTTGGTTCTGATCGGGTTCGTCTCGTGCACCTGTGTAGCTATCGGCTACAAGGCGAAATTCTCTGCATTGGCTCTCAGCGGATTACTTATGTTTTACAACGTGACTAGCAATCACTACTGGTCTTACGATTACCACGACAGCAGAAGAGATTTCCTGAGATACGAATACTTCCAGACTCTGAGCGTCATTGGAGGTCTCCTCATTATGGTGAGCAGCGGTGCTGGCGAACTTTCTTTTGACGAGAAGAAGAAAATCTACTAAATAGGTGAATGCAAACACTTATCGCTCCGCATTCTCTACCGTGAGCTACATCACAACCAAGTCTTGAATTAAATCTACTATAACATCACTCATCATCGCTCACATCCACGGATTTCCCGAGAGGCAAAGCCTTCATATGATAATGTTCCCTTCTCATCTTTTCAAATTTGCTCAGTTTTTCCCCCTTTTCCGGTTCCTGCCGGTTCTCCTGTTCTTTTTCAGTTTTTTCAACTTCGGAAATGGGCACTTCTGGAGCCCCAAGTGTGAAACCATCCTCCTCATCGTCAGATCTATAATACTCACTGTTGGGATCAACAGTACCCTCGTATGGCGTCTTGGGCTCATCGATTTTCATCGTTGCACTCTTGTTCATCTCGCTTTCAAGCAGATTTTTCTCATCCCATTTCAGAGACTCCAAATTCGGGTCTTTAGGTGCATCACATTGTTTGCGCTTCTTTTCCTCCGCTATCCGAGCTCTAATTTCGTCTCCCCTGGAATTGAACTCGCCGTTCAACTTAGCGTTAAGCAACGTGTTTTCGTAAACTTTTTTCCGGTCAAACACTTCTCCAATTTCCGGTTCCGGTGCACTCCTCTTGTTTCTTAGAATCCCCTTTGGATTATGGCTCATGTTGCGTGGCGATTGTATATATATATTTGCCACTTTCATGTTCCATGCCTTACAATACAGATGATGCTGTGAGGGGGAAAAAAAATGGAACAAGAGAAAATGCTAAGGAAACGTTCAGTTTGGTTTTTAGTTTCAGATATAGACAATATGACCGGGCGAGAGATCGATAATCGCCTCTCTTAGAGGTGTCAGGATGAATCAGGAGAGACCTCACGTGATTAGATTGGATTTAAAGTCCTAGAAATGATGTCTTGAACTGGGAGCAGCTGGAGCTGCATATTTTACACTCATAGGTTCTCTTTCCAGATATTCAAGTAATCTTTCGTAATAATAGTTGTTCAGGTAAACGATGTACGACCTGGCTTCTCCTTGATTTAAGTCTTTTGACGTCCCCTTTTATATACGGATTACTCCTGCTAGATGCATAGTGTTTAGAGGAATACTCAAATGCATAAAGATCAGAAGAATGACATTCTCATGCACTTGACTAACTGAATACAGTAGCCTGTTCCTCTGGCATGACATCCGACATGTATCCGAGTATCGGATAGGGTTGACCCAACAGAACATACATCTAAGTTCATAAAAAAAAAGGTGAAATCAACACTGTAATTAGCTACGGACACATCAAAAAGTTTGGGACAGACCCCTAAAAGAAACAACCCTTTTTTTCTTTGAATGATCTCGTGTACACAATATCAATTTTAGCCAACGCAGATCTCATCGGAGATATTTTGATGTTAACGATTTAGCGTCTAGTCTGACATGATTTCGCCAACGATATTCTTAGTTATTTTTTAGTACGTTTATTTTATTGACTGGAAAAAGCGATGAATCGCCCTACGTTTAAATCCCCAAATTTATTCATTTTATTTCCATCTGGTACAACTCTTTGTGTTAAAACTCATCATTCTCGTCGTTGGAATCGAAGAAAGTGTTAAAAGTAACAATCGTCACGTAGATTATGAAACCTCCAATCTCAGTCAGCCACATCGCGGGGACAGTCAATATGTGACAATGATGCAAAACCAGAGGAAGCACTGAAATATTAGAGCACCTTACAATCGATTACTTACCAAAACTAGTGGTGAGAAGGAAAGCTGTTAGAAAGCGTCCAAAATCTAACGTGTAGCTGGTGGTTAGCATATTTCTGTTTAAGAACTCACTTTATGTTTTCATTTAGCAAATCGTCATAATGAGATGTCAACGATTTTGTAAAGATAATTGGCAAATGCGATATGGCGAAGAGAAATGCTAAAGTTAGTAGGAACCTCCATTCCACGCACCATTGACTATAGGGAGCCAGTTCCCATATAATGCACACCCGATAACAATCATAAGGAATCCAATAGCGAGTACATATGAGAGATAGATGATTTTCTTAAGGGGATTCTGCGATTGGAGAAGCATGCTGTATGGACTGCATCCAAACACCTTAGGAAATCATTTGAGATTAACTTGGTTGAAAGATATCTTGAAGTAGATTTGCCTCCTTTGACTATCTTTCGAATTTTGCAAATATCTAGAGATGCCAGTTTTAGGAAGACAATTCTTTCAGCCTTAAAAGATCTACAGACAAATAAATTCCTGACACTGTTTGACTTCAACTCTTATATGAGAAAAGGAGCTCTCTAGTAAAGACTACCGAAAAATAATGAGTAATCATACTATTCAGAAGATTTTCTGAATTTAAATGTTGATCCATTACGAAAATACTTAAATCCGAACCTACCGTATCCTCATCAAATATCTGAAGAACAAATAAAAAACGTAAAGGCGCGACAGATACTATCGCATGCCATATCTGTGAAAAACAAACAATTGCTAATTGGAAACACATTAAAATTATCTCAAATTCAACTGTTCGTCATCTATTCCCAGTGAACACAAGACAAAATAGCCCATGACACCCATTCCACCATGAGTATCGAGAGAGGAGATGGTAGCACATCCCTGCACCACTTACTCGCCACTATGGTAAGTTTCCCCCATTACCTAAGTCTAACGCCTTCCAGTTCAGAAATAACTATGATAATGACTCAATCACATTCTCCCCAACGGGCCGTTTATTCCAGGTGGAGTACGCTTCGGAGGCTGTGAAACAAGGATCTGTTTCTGTAGGTTTATGTTCCAAAGACCATGTAGTGCTTGTAGGTCTTAAAAGGAACCCTGAAGAGCTGGGATCTTACCAGAAGAAGCTTATAAAAGTTGACAATCATTTTGGTGTGGCACTGGCTGGACTGGCGTCCGATGCTAGAGTTTTATCAAACTATTTGAGGGAGAAAGCAGCTTATTCCAAAATGGTGTACGACAGACCTTTGAATATCACCAAAGCTGCAACAGAATTAGGTCAGAAAGCACAGGGAAACACCCAGTACTATGGATCAAGACCGTATGGCGTGGGACTTTTAATAGGAGGCATAGACGAGAATGGGACCCACTTGTTTGAGTTTTCTCCCTCTGGTGTGGTTTTGGAGTACGTAGGAGCTGCAATAGGTGCTCGTTCCCAAGCTGCAAGGACTTATCTCGAGAGAGAGGTTGCCAATCTGAGCGACGCATCAAAGGAGGAGCTCATCAGACACGGGCTTACAGCTCTCAGAGACACCCTCCAACAGGACAAAGAGCTCACAAGTGCGAACACAAGTGTGTGTGTGATTGGAAAAGAGGGTTTGGAGATGTACGACGACGAAGATGTCAAGCAATGGCTAGATCTGCTCGATAGACTGGGCAACCAGAGGCGTCAGCAACAAGAGGCTGGTGATGCAAATGCAGGAGACGAAATGGAGACTGACCAATAGGTGTATTGAAATAAATTAGAAAAAAGTGTTTTGCTGATGCCGTCACAAAATTCTTCCAGAGAAGGGTATATTCTGACAAGGACTCCAGCTTCTTTGGTGGATTTCATCTACTGACGCGTAGCCTACGAACTTTCACAAAGCAATGACTCCATTCGTCTATCAAGGAGTATATATCATGAATTCAGAAATCCACCTTCAGTCCGTCATCAAACACCATCTCTTGGCAATCCTCACTGTCTACCCCATTCTCGTGAATGAGAACGGCAAAGTCAATAAAATTTTCTTTGGACTCGCCCAACGCAATCATTGGCGCATGCCATATGCCAGCTCCATAAGTGACGGCCTGATTTCCCCTACAGACAAACGCTTTTAGAGTAGTCAAGTCAGCAAGTTTATCTCCATCCTTTAGAGGAAGAGCAACTATCACAAGGTATGCATTGTCGCTTTCCTTCCCCATCGGAATAAAAGTCTGGGTGGAGAATGGATGTCTTTCCAGAACTTTTGACAGATACTGGGATCCGCGATTAGTGGAACTGATCAAATGCATGGGTGGTGAACAGCGAAAAATATTAAAGTTGGCAGTGCCAGCTTTCCCACTCGGGGTGTCGTCGTACGTGTTTACAATAGGGCACACTTTATGCATTTTAATAGCCGTCCCTTGATTTGCTTTGCTCTGTTTCACCGTTGACAGTTGCTCATCAGGAGATATCACTCCACCATAAACAGAAAAGCCTTCTGGAGTAAGTTCCTCAGCAGCGATGGAGAGGGTTTCTTTCGAATGTGAAATAATAACCATGAAATTTTTTATATTTCATGCGTGATTATGCAAGAGCTTGCTGGTACAGAAAAGTTATAGCGGTCCCCTGTATAACATCAAATTTATAGTCCTTAAGCTTGTAGAGGACTTTTTGGTTTAAAGATATTGATTTTGATGACTGTGTTAATTGTGCATGTTTCGAAAAGCATTTCATTTCGGACATCTCCGGCACTTGTCATAAAATGGATAATACTCCATTTCGGTACAATCAGTCGAGGAGCTTCGCGTCACTTGTCTCCCATTGGAAACAACTTTTTGCTTTATACGGAAAGTCACACTTCACACTTTTACTTTTTTTTTTTTTTAATATCCTTAGAATTCCACAATGCTGGGTATTCAAAAGCCTTAGTAATTTACACTACTTTGAGCACCTGAGAATACAACTGGGTGTACGGATATCCTCACAGCAACTCCTCATGTCCTGGGCTCAACACCAATTTACGCTACCTCCAAGATCACGTGGATGTTACCTGATCACCGAAGAGGTGATTGCAAACTTGCCAGACATCTCTGAATACAAGATTGGGATAGTAAACCTTTTTATTCAACACACTTCTGCGGCTCTGACACTCAATGAAAACTGGGACAGCGATGTAAGGGTAGACATGAACAATGCGCTTGATAGAGTCGTTCCTGAGAATGATGCTCTTTACAATCACGTAGATGAGGGCAGTGACGATATGCCCAGTCACGTTAAGAGCTCGTTGATCGGCCCCAGCGTAACTATCCCCATTAAAAACGGAAAGCTCGCCACGGGCACGTGGCAGGGTATCTGGTTGTGCGAATTTAGAAATTACAGACATACAAGAAGGATAGTTGCCACTATAAACGGTACCAAAGAGTGAATCGGTAGTCAATGCATGGAATGTTCACTTGCATGGTGTAGGTAATTTTTTTT
>PPLB01003337.1:3598-17773 GCA_003706365.1 Citeromyces siamensis
AATTACTCTCACTTAACACGTAAGCAAGAACAGGTAAACAGCGGCAACAACAAAAGGCTCACAGTAGAATAATACACTGCTATACCTGTGTATGTATTAGAGAACTCTCAGTTGGTCGTCGTTTATCGTATTATAGTGTCGCGTCGTATGCATGCAACAATGCAGCATGATCTGATTATTATCAGGCCACAGGTCCTACACGAGCGTACGACATGTAAACGTTATAAAACCTCGACATCCCCTCTTGTTTCGCGTCTGGTGCATTCCGATCATGACTGAAATATTCAATGCCACAACCCTCAACCAGTTATCATCACCTTCGTTCACTGAAATAACGCAGAAAGTGTTTGCTACGCAGACCCAGTTGAACTTTGTTGAGAAATTATGGGCTTCCTGGTACACGTACATGAATAACGATGTTCTAGCTACAGGGCTCTTGTTTTTCCTGGTCCATGAAATTATGTACTTTGGTCGTTGTCTCCCATGGTACATTATCGGGAAGATATCATATTTCAACAGATGGAAAATTCAACCAAATTACATACCTACTGATAAAGAGCAATGGGAATGCCTCAAGAGCGTTCTAAAATCTCACTTTTTGGTGGAGGCTCTCCCAATATGGACCTTCCATCCAATGTGTCAAAAGCTGGGAATCTCAGTGTCTGTTCCATTTCCTTCTTGGAAAACGATGGCTTGGCAAATGTGCCTCTTTTTTGTGTTGGAGGATGCGTGGCATTATTGGTTCCATAGACTGTTCCATTGGGGTCCGTTCTATAAATATATCCACAAGCAACATCACCGTTACGCAGCTCCTTTTGGCCTAACTGCCGAGTATGCCCATCCTGTCGAGGTGATGTCCTTGGGATTCGGAACTGTAGGCTTTCCTATCATCTATGCTGCTCTCACTCATGATCTGCATTTATTCACAATCACCTGTTGGGTGACTCTAAGACTATTGCAAGCCGTTGACTCTCATTCTGGATACGATTTCCCCTGGTCCCTCCATAACTTTTTGCCAATATGGGCTGGGGCGGAGCACCATGATTTGCATCATCATTATTTTATTGGTAACTACGCCAGCAGTTTCAGATGGTGGGACTACCAGTTGGACACTGAAGCTGGACCAGAAGCAAAGAAGGAGAGAGAAGCGAGAATGAAGGCTAAGGCCGAAAGAAGCGCCAAAAAGGCAAAATAAGCAACATATAGTTTCATGCAAGAACATTTCCAATTTCCTTCACCATTTTGAATATATCTCTTTTGTAATCTTGCTCAAGTGGTTGAAGTTCTGCTTTCTCCTTTTTAGAGAAGATCACTCAAACATCGAACCCCCTGTGATATTTGCATGTCGAAATAACTCCGAAAGAATCACGTAAAACGAAAGAAGAAATAATAGAACAAAACAGAACAAAATAAAAAAGAGACAAAAAAGGCTGACAATCTGATAAATAAACCTTGTCCTCTTTTTTTTTTTTTTTTTTTTTTTTTTTTTTTTTTTTTTTTTTCGTTTTGTTTTCTATTAATTCAAATAGACACCACCTTGGGGTCGAGTTATATGTACTATAGAATCCTGCAAAGTAGTGGTGCAAGGATATTTGAGCTACACTATGCAGATAAACCGCGCTCAGCTGCTGTTTGTTATCATCTTCATCACGTTTCTACTTCCTGGTCCATCAGGTCCCGACGATAATGATGCTAATAATCCGCATAAACTGAAGGCTCTTGATCTGCTACGACAGGAGTTACGTACGTCAATAGCAGCGTTGAATAATAGCACGTACGAATCTGGATACGGGAATCTCACTGGATTTCAATTGTCTTACCAAGATGTGTTGGACGGAAGAAATTTTTCTTTACATCGAGGATTGTTTGAAGAGAACCAAAACCATTCTATTCTGCCAAATGAGGTTAGTCGTTTAGTTGGTTCAGTGTTCAATTCAGAAGAGCTTCAAACAGATAATCGACTGTTTTCAGGAAAATTTCCTATACAGAAAAATGGGGACTACTTTGTGAACGTCACGGGCGCAGTCAGGGGATCTTTCTCTAGGATGGATCACTCCTTCGCGAGAATACCGATGACGCTTTCTAAGCCGTACGATTACTACTTTGGAAGGGAAAAAGATATTTACCAAGTGCCCGATCTAGAAGACGCGACAAACATCGATGAACCTATACACAACATCATTCCAATGGCTGCTGATGACAGACAAGGGAATATCACAGACCGTTCTGGGAATGTGAAACTCGACATTGTTAGCCTAGGCGAAGCTGCAGGCAGCAATACGTCATTTTACGTAACGATGAGAGCTCGTATTACAGACGTTGATGAGTATAGTGAGCATATTGTGCACTTGAAGGGTGTGTATGAGTCCACGAGTGGTAATTTAGTGGTTTCCACTGTATCTGGCAAGTTTGCTGGACCTTTTGGCGTTCCCCATTTATCGCTTGGATCTCGATTCTTCGATTCTTCCAAACCGATTATGCTGAACAAAATTAATCAGACTTTCAACAATGAGGTCAACAGCGCCATGATGGATGAACTACAGCAAGATAGTTTGAAATGCGAGTTTGTAGGCCATTTCCATTTCCCCTCATGCGGACTCACCAGAGAAGAGTTGTTCATAATAGAAGATGAAATACGGAAACCATTGGGCAGACCACACAAATCGACACCCCCCCTAGTAATATCCTCGGGTGTATTATATTCGCCAGATTGTGGCTTGGCTTTAAACATCGGTGAACTCAAGGGCTTGCGAGCAGAGGCTCAGAACGACAAGGTGAGATGGGTCATATTATGTGGCATCGTTTTATTTTTCTTCCAGATCTATCTGTCCATCCGGCAGATGAATGACACAAACACCCCGTCAACATTGTCAAGGGTTTCATTTTGGTCTATCTCTATCTTGAATTTGACAGACGGCTCGTTGTGCATGCTTTACCTGCTGAGCAGCGTAATCTTCGATGGTTTATACATCCCTCTTGCAGTGAGCTCGTTCCTTGCATTTATCTTGGCCTCCGTTTTCGAATTGAGATATATGATTGCCATCTACCTTTCTCAGATGAACGAGCGTACCATTTCACCGCGTGTGGCCTTACAAGGTGCGCCGCTCGATGGAGATCCATTGTTACCGACAACGCAACCGACCGTTACTCAGCAACAGCAACCGTCTGTCTTGGAAGACGAGTCTGTGGTGTCCAGCACCATTTACACTCGGTTTTTCTTCTCATTAACAGCTTTCTCCTTCCTCATACTCAATTCCATGCTGTGGCCTCGACGTCAAAGACTGGTTTTCGAGTATGCCTGTGTGTTGGTACTCAACTCAATGTGGGTGCCGCAAATTTACAGAAATGTTTTACGAGGTTCACGGAAATCGCTATCGTGGCAATTCCTTATTGGAACTTCTCTTATAAGATTAACCCCGCTCTGCTACGTGTGCCTTTACAAGGAAAATTGTTTCTATCATCACTTCGACCCGCTACTGGTTACTGTCACTTGTGGGTGGCTACTAGTACAATTGGCCTTTTTGGGACTGCAGGAGTTTTTCGGTCCTCGTTTCATGTTACCTGACAGACTGCTCCCAAAAGCTTACGACTACCATCCAGTTCTTACAGCCACAGACCTCGAACATGGCTATGGTATTCAAGAGCTTGCTATCGATAACGACCAAGACGTTCATTCAGAGGATGGTCTATTCAAAGTGGATTGTGCTATCTGTATGAATGCGGTGGAGTTACCAGTAAGAGAAGAAAGAGCGGATGGCAGCTCGCACACTCCAAATGTCATGAGCAGAAGAGGCTATATGGTGACTCCTTGCAGACATATTTTCCATTCAGACTGCCTAGAGTCGTGGATGAAGTACAAACTTCAATGTCCCGTATGCAGGAACTCGCTGCCTCCCTTATGATGAAGTCGTGCGGAAACCAGAAATTGGTAATGGTATCACCACGGTACGTATTGTAATGATAGGATGACCACTAATCTTTTTAGAAAAGTCAAGGCATGTCTGTTTGGTAAGTTTGATTCCTTTTTTTTTTTATTTTTTTTCTTTCAGAATAGGAAAGTTAACATATAAGACATGGACGGCCTTTTGATCAACAGTGAAGAATTCTATACGGTAGCTTTGAACGAGGCTTTGAAACGATTTGGTAAGGGACCTCTTACATGGGACGTTAAAGTACACCTGCAAGGAAGGCCGGGTCCAGAGGCCGCCAAATACGTGATCAACCATTACGACCTTCCTCTCGAACCGAATGAGCTGTTTGCGTTGACAAGTACAATTCAAAGCGACTTGTGGCCTCAGGTGCAGTTTATGCCTGGAGCGCTAGAGCTTATCGAGTATTTGAGTGAAAAGGGTATTCCTATAGCTCTTGCAACGTCGTCCAGTACGGAAAATTTTAGAAAGAAAACTAGTCATTTACCCCACGGGTTCAGGCACTTCCGTCATCACATAGTAACTGGAGACGATGCAAGAATACCAGCAGGAAGGGGAAAGCCTTTCCCGGACATTTGGCACGCCGCTTTAGAGAGTTTGAACTTGGAACGTAAGGAAACCGGCGTGGAAGAGATAGACATTGAGGACTGCCTCATTTTCGAGGACGGAGTACCCGGGGTTAATGCAGGGAAAGCTGCGGGAGCTTTCGTCATTTGGGTGCCTGACAAGAGAGCTTTGCAGGTTATGGATGACAATAGCGTGATGTTATTGGTTGGTCCAGATAACGAACACGGCCAGGTTCTTGGCTCTCTTTTAGAATTCCAGAAAAACGAGTTTGGATTGTGAGTATTACTAGATAGGTGAGTTCCTAAATAGATATGAAACACTTTCTCCGTTATGCAGTCTCCTAATTGCTTCAGCAAGAACGCTGCTGATGTCGATGGTGTCCAATTTGGGACATTTGGCAAGTTTTTCCTCAAAGGGAACGGTGTTTGTGCACACGACACGGTCCAATTTTGAGCCGTTTATGTTTTGTATAGCTTTACCAGATAAAATTCCATGAGTCACAATGGAGATAACAGATTTAGCACCATGATCTAGCAACACCTCAGCAGCTTTCGCCAACGTACCGCACGTGTCGGCCATGTCATCTACTATGATGCAAACCTTATCGGTCACATCACCAACCAAAACCATCCTTGAAACTTCGTTCGCTCTCGCACGTTCTTTATGGATAAGAGCAAAATTCAAATCCAGTCTATCGGCCAAACCAGCAGCTCTCTTTGCACCACCGGCATCCGGGGAAATAATAATGGCGCTTTGAACGTCAACTTTTTCCTTTATATACCGAACAACACTAGGTTCAGCATACAAGTTATCAACAGGTACATCGAAAAATCCTTGTATCTGTGACGCATGTAAGTCCATAGTAATCACATGATCACACCCAGCTGTAGTGAGCATATCCGCCATGAGCTTAGCAGTAATCGGAGCACGAGACTTGTCTTTTCTATCTTGTCTGGCATAAGGGAAATTCGGCAGTACAGCAGTCACTCTGCGAGCAGAGGCAGTTTTACAAGCATTGATCATAATTAACAACTCCAGTACTTTATCGTTCACTACACCTGCTCCTATCTGAGTGATGATATAAATGTCTTCATCTCGTATTGATTCTTTGATAGAGAATGACACTTCTCCATTAGAACTTCTTTCAAGATCGACTTTGGTGAGCTCAAGACCCAGCCTCTTTGCAACAAGTTCGGAAAGCCCCCTGTGTGTGTCCCCTGCTAGTAGTTTTATTGAATTGGTCGCCATATCTTGGACGTTTTTTTTTTTTTTTAGATGTTATTGAACATTCACACGACCTCTTACTTTCCTCCTTTTTTTCTCGTCCTGGAGTTCTGCCCGATGATTATTTTACCTTCACGTACAGACTCATCTGCATCTTTAAACTTTTCTCTCCCCTCAAGGAAAAACATCAAATCGGTCACTTGATCCTGCAAGTCCGCATTTATTTTGGTCAATGCCTTGTTCTCTTCTGAGAAATGGTCTACCTTCTCAGAAAGCGCCTGACTAAGCGATCTTTCTTCTTTGTATTTTTTTTGGAACGTTTTGCTCATTTCCTGGGCATTGCGCAATTTTTTCTCATTAGCTTGAGAAGGTTCGGACTGCTTAACCTTCTGCTCAAGTTGCTCAACACGAGTCACCAACGTTGAACAGTATTCCATCATAGAGTGTAGCTTGTCTGTAGACTCAGAAAATTTCTCCTCGTAATACTGCCTCTGTGATTCCAGTTGAGAAATCAGCAGTTTAGAGTACTCGAGTCCCAAACTATCCACTTTTGCATTCACGTCAGAAGAAGGTTCTGCAGA
Source organism: Citeromyces siamensis (assembly GCA_003706365.1). Taxonomy (NCBI): domain Eukaryota; kingdom Fungi; phylum Ascomycota; class Pichiomycetes; order Pichiales; family Pichiaceae; genus Citeromyces; species Citeromyces siamensis. The sequence goes on from PPLB01003337.1 coordinate 9,900, forward strand.
GGGGGACTTCGGTGGGAGTTCCACAAGTTTTCCATCTGCCTCATTCTGAATAAGTCTGTGCACATAACCATCCCCAGCGTAATCCCAAACCCTCTGTGTGCTTGTGTCCATAGCAAAACAGTGGCCAGTAGACGAATAATGGTGTACAGCATGCGCTCTTTCGTACCTCCCACATGCAACATTCCCACAAACAAGACATATCCACAAGTTATCGACCGATCCACAATCAACACATTTTGTAGCAGGATCCTGATCGTTGACCACTTTCGAGAACTTGTTCTTGCTCGTATAACGGCACACTGGGCAGCTGTCGTCCCTCCATTTGAAGAGACAGCTACAATGAAAAGTGTGCTGACAGGGGATCGTCAGTAAACCTGTGGTGGAAGAATCCATCCGCTCAAGGCACACTGGGCAAGTTGGTAGCTCGTCCAAATGACCCGTTGGCGGAGCCAGTGGTTTACTTAATAGATGTTCTGATGGGCTTTCACTGGAGAGTGCAGTGAATGGATCATCCAAAAGATACGGTATCCGCTGGCCATCAGATGATACGTTCTTGGTAGATCTGAATACAATCTTGTCGATACAGACAACATGGCAAGTTTCTGGATCCAGAGAACTGAATCGTTTCCCATTATACAGCTGTTGAAAGTTCATCGCGCTATCGCGGTCCCTAAACTTGATGAACACCATAAACCTATTAGGGCTTTCAGATCTTACCAATCTGAAATGCGAGACAGATTCCTGGATATTTTCCCCGATGAATCCTAATACATCGGTTGCTGAAAAATAACTCGGTACTGCTAAAATGGCCATCATAGTGTCATCACCTGGGATTGACGTCTCATCGGTCCCCGTCTCAGGCGACTTGTAGAGTCTAATAACTCCATATCCAAGGCATTTTGCTTTTAATGGAGACAGTTCACGTTCTTCGGCCATGTCCAATGAGATGAGTTCAATCCTTGAGAATCGGTAGTCTAACTTGGGATACGACTGATCCTTATTCAACGAAGAGAAATTGAGCCTATAATCAGTGGTAAGAGTGTTGCCGCCCAATTTAATGTCAAATACGTCTGATGCAGAACACCACTTACTTGACTCCGCCAGGTCTTCACAGTTGAGTTGTCCTTTTCTATACAGTGAATTCAGCAAAACGTGTGCCAGAGAAGATTGATTTGAATCAAACGCAGAAACTAAGGTATTCCCGGAAAATATATCAAACACAAAGATGTATTTGCTAACCGGAATCATACATACAAAAACGCAGAAATATGTAATGATGCGAACTATAGAGCTATGTGACTAGTTTCTGGTTCAATGATGATTTTGCCCTTACTTTTCTCGTCAGCCAACCGTTTGGCAGAGGTCCAGCCTGTTCCCGGGATGAAAATTCTTCGATGAGGTTTACCATTTTTATTGACCGTTTTCACACCTTGAAGCACTTGCACGGGACTCTTTTCCTGGAAAAGGGAGTTCTGGAAGAGCCAGTCGTATTTCGCAACCTCGTTCGCAGGTTGTTGCACACCATTTTGTGACTCATTAACTGGTAGGTCTGGTTCTTTTTCCTTTCCCAATTTAATTAGATCACGCTCGTAATTTTGCTCGTTCTCTTGTTCTTCTCTCTGGTTGGCCAAGAACCTCAATGTACCTGTAGTTAGCGCGGTGGATACACCACTTTCCGCAGAGAGTTCCACGTTGTTCGGGGAGAGAGGGCTGAGCGGAGATGAACGGAATGAACTTCTGATGTGATTAACATTTTGCTCAACGTATTTTTTCCATTCTTTAATCCCGGAGTCTTCAGTCAGGTTGAAAGTTCTGTCTCCAACTTTGGCACTCACCTTGTTTCTCCCTTCAGACTTTGATCCCGAAAGGAGTGGATCACCTTCTCCATCAGGGAGCGCTTTGATTTTCTCAGCAGAAGAGATACTCAGACGTTTTGATTGAAGTCTCTTAACTTCGAGTGCCAACCTATTGAGCTCTACCCGGAACTCACCATAAAAAGTAAAGAGATTTTCCATTTTTTCCATTTTGCGCCATGCCTCACGACTGCTCTCGACAGCATCTTTCTTTATTTCGAGGGTTCTCTCATTTACAGAGTTGATGGCTTGAGCCAGGCATGTCAAACTTACCTCCAACTCGTTGAACTTGTATGATGAAAGTTTGTGACATAAAACTGAAGACGCAGTCAAGTACACCAGGAGCCAACGACCTAGACCTACACATATATCTTTCCACCATGACGGTACTGCAAATAGCCAAACATTTTCAGATTGATAACAACGCTTTGCGATTTCATGGACCGGTTTATCAAACGTCTTGCTTTGATAGTATCCTTCGAGGCATCTACCGTTAGTTATCGGTCCGTTAAAGACTTACGTTTCGAAATGGGCAAAGAAAACAGGAGACAGAGAAGAAAACGCTTCATCCAGCATGGAAGGCACAAACTTTTCATAACATTTTTTCGGTGCCGAATTACAATGAGCAAGATTCTGATACGTTCTAAAGCTGGCCAAGGGTTCAGGCATAATGCTCTTCACTTTGTTGCAGACAGTGACTGTAGCACCGATCAGACAAGCAATAATGAGAAAGATTTTCGCCAAGGTTCGAGGATAAGATAGTTTTTTTTGCAAAGATAGCATAATCGTGCAACCAGTTATTAGCGCGAAAAACATCGTCCCACTGCTCCTTTTATATTACAAACACAAACACAATTTCCTTTTTTCCACTCAAAATTGATTCTTCATATATATAATTAATTACCTTTGCCCATCATGAGCTTTCACATATTCAGCAGCCTTCGCTTTAACGTAGTCGCTTGACCGTTCATCACCATGTTCCTCCTCGTAGGTGAGCCATTTCTTGAAAAAGAACTTGGCCTGTTTGCGAGAGAGTTTGATCGTGAAAACACGTTCGAAAAGCTCCTGCACCTTTCTACGTGCTTCCTGCTTCGTCTCTTGATCGATATAAACATTCCACAAGTCAACTCTTTTCGGAGCATCTGCAATAAGCCCTTCGAAAAGAGACCGTCCTTGCTCAGCGTCACCAATATCGAATTCGAGCTGGGCAAACTTACGCACAACGGTGACGTGATCACGTTTTGGAAGAGCAGACAACGCACGACTGAGCACGGCGTGTGATTCGTCATGCCTTCCTTGTTCCAATAAGAAACGTCCATATTCAACCCAGATGGAAACTTCCTGGCTGAATTTCTTTGCCATAACGTAGTACAACTTCTCTGCCTTTTCAAATTTTTCTGAAGCGGCGAAAATACCAACAAGTTTTCTGTGCATCAGAAGCGAATCCATGTACTGACAAGACCGTTTGAAAGTGTCCTCGAGAGTCTCATCCGTTCCGAATGTATTCTCCAAATTGAGCAACGCGATCCAGATGTTAAGTTTCTCGGTCTCCTCACGGAAATTTATGGTTTTCAGAGCACGTTCAGCTATTTCGCGGGCTTTTTCCACTTCACTCAGCTGCAATTGGAAAGACATGTAGTTGATCCAAAGAACAGACGAATTCGGGTTACCCACTATGAGTCTCTCAAAGTCGGACACAGATTCTGGTTGACGCACATTCAGTTCACTTGTCTTGTCTTCTGTGGGTTTAAGGTGCTTCACTTTCTTCTTGTGAGTTTTCTTTTCCGACAGTTCCTCTTCCTCGTCGTCCGACGATTCTTCCTTAGCTTGGTCTAGAATCGATGCCGTCCAGTCAAAACCGTTCGCAGACAGACCACCAGTTTGTGCTTTCTCTTCGTCATCAGACTTGGCATCTTCGCTGTGAGAACTCTCGTTTTCGTCATCCTCAGCGTCGATCATTTCTTCGTCACTCGACGAATCATGTTCCGCCGCTTTGTCAGAATCATTAGCATCCATATCGATATCGCTTTCCTCCTCCTGATCTTCGGTAAAATAACTTGCTTTCATGCCCAATGATAGTTGTTTCTTCTTCTGATCAACGGCCAAGATCTTCACTTTAACACGGTCACCCTCCTCAAACAACGTGCTCGCATCATCGATCTTCTTATCAGAAATTTGTGAGCGATGACAGAGACCGCTTACATTAAAGGTACCATCAAGTTTGACAAAAACACCAAAATCAGTGGCGCGTCTCACGCTTCCTTCGAATACTTCACCATCCTCGAGATCTTCGAACCTCTTAACGCGATTCAGCTCTCCGTTCACTTCGGATTCTTTCAGGGTCATCGAAACACGGCTCTCCTCTGAAGCGCTGACAATCTTGCCCACGACGAGTTGATGAGGTTTGAAGTACTTCTTCCATTCCTTAAGGAATGAATCGGAAAGTTCAGCAACCTTGACGAGCGCATGCACACTACGTCCCAATGCGACATAGACACCTTTGTCAGTGACATTCTTGACAAATCCTCGTACTACATCTTCGCGCTTGAGATCGTCGATGGAGTTGATGAGGCGATCTTTGGGATGCTCCCCCTTCAGCGATACGGCAACCTTATTCTGATCTTCATCTACGGACAAAATGGTTGCCGTGACAATGTCGTTAGTCGAGAAAGTGTTCTCAAGTTTGGCGGACAAATCATCGAGAGCATCAGTGATATATGAGACAGCTTTGACATCGCCTCCCAAGGATAAAAGAACAAAGGTTTCTTTTGTTTTCAACACCCTTGCAGGAACCGACGCGCCGACTTTGATGTCCTTCAGATTTGTAACATCATCCTTTCTAGCATTCAGTTCTAACACGCCGTTCTCTGCATCGACCGACACAACATCTACAGATACTGCCGCTCCAGTCTGATATGTCACAGAAGGGTCAACCCTCATGAATGATAGTTTACCCTTGACAGATGGAGAGATACTGCACCAGTAAAATGTGCGAGAAACATTGTTAACAAATGCCAGCCACTTGCTCCCGATGGCCACTTGCGAGATCGCAAGATTCTCGAATTCCGGCTGTGACAGGGCGGATTTTTTAGCAGAAAGTTCAATAATCACTTGTTTGGTATTGCGGTGCGAGATTGGCAGGAACCTGTGAGTACGCGGATCATGGAAACCAATTACTTTGACATCGATAATATCACCTCTGGTGAGCTGCTTCAAGGGGTTCATCCGATCTTGGATTTCACTCACATCATCAAACACCTGTGTAATGTCAACTCTTCCCTGTAAGTTGTCAGCAAGTTGAACATTAAGCTGAGTGGCCTTGATGGATCTGATGCGTGCCTTCGTGATTCTTCCTGGAACGTATTCGCTTAGATTATGAATTGTTTCATCCACGGGAGCGATGGCTGCTTCGCCGTTATTGTCTTTGGTTTTCATAGAGAGTAAAAACCGCTTGTTCTCGTCATCGGTTCTAATAACGTGACAAGTGACACTTTGCAGCGGGTAGAACGCAGTCTCTAGAGACTCAATTTTGGTATCCGAGGCATACTTCGGGAGAATAAGACCGGTTAACCTTCCAGCAAAACCAACAAAAACGCCTTTCTCTGTAACAGACTTGACATATCCCCTGAGACTCTTATCAGAAACAGCAATATCGCTGAAAGATGACGGCAGGTTATCTGTGTCTGCCGCTTGTACAAGGGACTTCTTTGCAGAAAGATGAACCACACGAGCTTTCAAATCGCGGTCCAAGACGACCGCCTTTATTTCTGATCCAACATGCAACTTCTTCAGGTGAGCACGGTTCTGTTCGAAATTACCATCCGACAAATGGCCAGCAAATATAACACCACGAGCAGCTAGTCCGGGAATCTCTACTATAATAGAATCCTTTTCCTTCTCGGCCACTTTCACGGTGAGAATTGTCTTGCCGAGAACAAGATCCATGAATGCCTGTTTCTCTGACTCGGACGACTGATCAGAAAGGCGGCAGCTAACTCTGATTTTACCATGTTCTTTATCAACGGCGGCCACCTTTACGGTGACGGTTTGGCCAACTTTAACGTGATCCTGAGGCTTGATAACAAACGTCTCACTGAGCTCAGCTTTCGGCAAGAATGCTCTTGTGAATCCAAAGAACGAGACAACGCATCCTTCTGGCAAGATTTTTTCAACCGTGGCATTAGTGATCTTTCCCACTTTCGCCTGTTCGATATTTGCAATTACAGCTTCGTCTTCGATACCTACTAGGCTCTTTTTCAAGGTTACCTCGATCGTTGATTTTCCTGATTTGTGGTTGATCCGCAGAACCCTTCCCTTCACCTTCGAGTCTATTTTGAACTTTCTTTCAGGATAGACCAATCTGATATCACTCATGTGAGATCGTGGTACAAAAGCTTCAAAGTCGCACCCATAAAGTTTCAACTTGAGTCCATTTTCAGGCAAAATATCCGTCACCGCTGCAGAAATTGCTTTCCCGACAGGAACGTCTTCGGGTCGCAGATACTCTTGTTCGATTTGAGCTTTATTCAGAGTGAGGACGTAAACGTCATCCGCGCTAGAGAAACCAAGGACACGAGCAGGGTGTTTAGAGCCAATTTTGAAGTCCATATCCAGGTCAGCCTTCTCAGAAACACGAGAAACATGAACCTGACCAATAGTCTTGGAAATTCCAAGATCGACAAAAATGTAGCTTGAATCTTTCCCTTTTACCTCAACCTCATTTAATACATGACCAATAGGGAATACACCCAAGGCTTCACTAGGGTTATTCGAGGAAAGGGAAACAACATGCGGCAAGATCGAGAGAGCAAGTCTCTTTTCATTGGCGCGAGTATAACTCGCCAGAATTCGCGAGGGTAACTTGGATCCCACTGCAATTCGATGCTTTAAAGTAGAGAAATCATAAATTCCCAAATGTGTCAGAGTTATCGTTCCCGTGCAAAGCCCAAAAACTTTGCACACAACCCCATTACTTCTAACTTCTGTGACTAATGCGTCGACAAATGCTCCTGCGACGACAGCTTCCACAGATGATATTGATGTGACTGCGATTTGTTTCTTGGAATCCTCTTTGAAAAGGCGAAACGTGACGGTCCTTGCGTTACGTTTCACCGCCTGCGCCAAAAGCACCTGACCGGGAGAAACATCTTGGGGGTTGATATCGCTTGAAGTCAATTCCTTATTGGAAATGAAACCACTTGTGTCTGTGTCTCCAAGAGACAAAATGACGCCATGATCTTCCACTGAGCGCACAGAAGTTTGAATTACGGTACCTGCATTCAAATCTTCATCCTCCAATGGACCATTAACCTTTGAAGGCTCGATTGTGAGGACAATCCTTTTCTTCTGCCGCCTATTTTTTGACGATTTAGTTGCGTCCGTTACAAGTGCCCGAAGCCATTGACCTTTCCGGAAAAGCTTGTCTAACGATGGAATTTGTTTCTCTGGGACATTGTCTCCTTCATCTGAGCTCGAGTTTTCATCCTCCACTTGCTGAATCAAAGAAGTTATTTCGGTACTTATGTTTGTAATAGGAACAAAACCTCTTACATTATCCGGTAAGGCAAGTACAAGCTCAAGATGATTAATCTCTACAACTTGGCCAAGAAGAGTCATTCCAGGAATGATCTCTTTCAGTTGAAAGTACTCAATCTCAACTTTAGCATCAGAGACAGATGCAATACTTTTCGTCTTTTTCCCCTTATCAATCTTCTTCTTTTTACGCTGTGGTTCTTGAGCGCTTTTTACTTCGTTATTCTCATTGCTCGCGTCAAAGAGAACATCGCTTTGAGCCTGATTAGACACCTCTTTGAGTTCCAGAGGTGTGAGGACAGATGAACCTCCACGGGGGAACGCAACCTCGCTGCTATTGAGAACAGATTTTTCAGTAGCAGAAGCCTTTTCAGAACCATCCAGCGCGTTGTTTTTTCTTTTCTGAGTCACTGTCATGGAGAAAAGATCTATTTGGTTTATATGCAAATGAAAATCGAGTAGAAAAAAAAAAAAAAAAAAAAAAAAAAA
>PPLB01003337.1:17793-29262 GCA_003706365.1 Citeromyces siamensis
GCAGCGCACGATTCGTCCTCTTCTCAGTTCTCTGCAAGTGCCTCGCTCTTGCGAATAATGTCAACATTTGGAGATTCATTTGACAAGACGATTTCTTTGAGCTCACAGTAGCGACTGTATGTGATTGAAGTCTTGTAACCCTCGTATCTAGTGAGTTGAATATCGAAATCTCTCCAATTCGATCCAGCCGGACAACCTGCCTTCCTGATCAAATGAGCCAGCGTCTGTTCTTTATCCCAGTTTTGCTCGATCGCCACGTGCGGCAAGAAAGTAGCAGAAAGCTTCCGAGTCGACCCCGGGCGGGAAATATGGATACGAATTCCATGTTTCCCCAATTCCCAGTCAAGAGAATTCTCGGCTTTCTCAAAGTTTGTCAAAAGCGTAATGCTAACTGTCAGCAAAATAAAAAGAAAAGAAGACAACTTACCTGCATTCCAGCGTTTCAAGCTCCCCTTCTGTTATCGGATCAAACCGGGGATCTTCAAGCGCTCTATTGTCAGTACCACACATCGCAGATATACTTACGAGATCAGAGCGTACTCTTTGATGCCCGCCTCTACCGGTAAGTTACTGAAGTTCCCAATACATCCACGGAGCAATCTATCGTCTTCGTCTATTACTCCAGAAGCTAGAGACGAACTGGAAAGTACATTCCATGTGACGAAAAGCGGCGACGGATGATCGCGAGTGGAACTTTGTGAACCGCAGTATTTCTTAAACTGTGACAGAGATACTCCTTTACCGTGTGACCATCTGTCTATATTCTGTACTCTACCAAATGACATGGAATTTTTCGCTTCGTGTTCTTCAAAATATCCCGTAAGTGCCTCGAACGCGACAGCAGCGTAGGGTGAGTATATTTGCTCGTCAAGTTCGGTCATTGAATTCCACGCGATAGGAGACAAATTGTCTGCAAGCGTATGCGCGGGGTTTCTTTTTCTGCTTACATCATCACATACATTCGAAAAAAAAACAAAAAAAAAAAAAAAAAGGGTAAGAAGTTTCATCATTTCGCACTTCGCAAATCAACAAAGAGTGGGAGCAACTGATTGTAAGAATATCAATCTAATGCCAATAAAATGATGATGATGCGAGGAACTGGGAGCAGCTTGAGTTGTGTACTTCCCACTCATAGTTTTCTCTCTTTCCAGGTATTCACGACATGGATCGCAAAGCACAAATGTTGGAAGCTAAATGCGTCTTTTATCTTTTGGACCATGAACTGTATTCCCATCTTACATAGATTCGTGTGGATTTTGCTTTCACTCATAATAAGACATAAACTTGCACGAGCACAGGGTTGAGTGGTGTTACATGTTTAGTTACTATTCGTTCCCGGAGTTGCGAAAGAGACGGTAATTTTAACAATGGGAACAACGCACCAGTCACCTGGATGACTTCCGACATTTAATGCCTGATTTTCAATAACAAGGTCTGACCCACCCCGATTCCCCATGCATCAACAAATGGTTCACATGTAGGCGAAGCACGTTGAACACCTTCAAATAATTGATGGCCAAAGAGTAACACCAGAGGCCTATAGTCATCTATATCAGAATATCTACAGGGAAAATAAAGATTTTCATCCACGCTGAGTTACTCACACCCCTTGGCCTCACCATAAAAGGTTACTGACATTACCCGTACCTTTCTATTGCAATTAATATTTCCGTTTGTGATATTGCCGCCGCAATGTCTCGTCTTATTGCCGTGGTTCCAGTGAATCGATCAGGAATTATCTTCTCTCAATATTCGAAGACATGTCATATTGAGACATTGGTTCACCTATGTTGCCAGCAATTCTTGTATATTGTAGCAAACTGTTGCAGTTTGCATGGGAAATACGCCAGGTACGGCCGTTTCGCTCTCCGGGTTTTAGAGTTTTGTTTGAAATGGAATGAATATCTCTTAGGCAACAGAAGCTAAAAGGTGGGTGTTACAAACTTCTAGGCGATTTACAAGGAGGGTGAGATTATAGGCGTTTTTCGATGTTTATTTATGAGGCTCAAGTTTTTCACAGCAGAATCGCCCATTCGTTTACACAAGGCGTCAATACAGGCATCAGTGTTAGGTTGCTACCTAATGAGTGTGTTCAGCGCTCATCAAGCCAACACCTAGGTGTTTCGTTCTGAAGTACTTAACGCTTTTTGCCACTCGCCGTGAACCTAGCATTCGATCACTTAATGATATAGCGTGCTTGGAAATAGAGTGATGACGAGTTTGATTGGGTGGACGCCAAGAATGGCTTATCGTGAAGTATTGTCCTTCGAGAGATCTCTGAAGGGGATGTCGTTATACTTACAAGTACAGCGAAACAATGATTATTGCGTATTATTATCCGAATAATCAAGAAAATAATCTCTATCAACTCTCTGAATTTGCACTAGGTTTCAAGCAAGAGAAGTAAAAAACAGAACTTGCAAATGGAAAGTTATTACAAAGGGACACCTGGGATTCAGAAAAATTGACAGTTTATCGCATAAATACTCTCCTAACAGTATAGTAGTTTGCTAGTAATTAAGCTTCTCCATAGAAATATGTTCGAAAGATACTTTCTCAAATCAGGAAATATTTTTCCATCACCACACCGCAAATGTCAACCACAGATCCTTCAAGTTTCCTGACAACCATTACAGGAGAAGAGGTAATTGTCAAGCTAAATAGCGGAATAGAATATCACGGTACGAAATTGTCGATGTATTCTCTAACGAGTCAGGAGTTTTGCAGTCTATCGATGGGTACATGAATGTTGTAATCGAAAACACGGTGGAAAAAGCAAAGGATGTTACGGCGAAAAATTATGGAGACGTTTTCATTAGAGGAAATAATGGTAAGTAAACATCACTGCGCTTAACTGACAATATCAAGTGCTTTATATATCGCAGGCATGATGCGTGTGTAATGATGTAGGTGAAATTGACTTTTTTCCGACCCACCGGCGCACGACCTTTTCCTCTGCCAATCAAAAAGCCGTACACGACAACGCGAAACCAAGATGTCTTTTATCGCCAGACGCCAATTATCAACACTAATCCCACCAAAGATTGCCTCGGCAAAGGTGCGTTTTCAAAATATTTATGATCTAACGTAATAGAACCTTGGGTCTAACCCAAGTGCCGTCAGAATGCAGGAGGTTGTCAAGTTTTACAAGAGACTGCCACAGGGAGATGCCACATTTCCTACTCCAAAGGGACCTATTGCTAAATATGGTGCTAAGCACTTTGGCGAAAACCCATCTGCCAAACCTCTGCTGCACGTTGCTTTGGGTGTTTTGATTTTCGGATACTCTCTTGAGTACTACTTCCATCACAGTGCTAGTGCCCACCACTAAATTGGTCGTGTGACAATATTCTCAATATCTAAAATAAAAATAATTGCCGTTCGCCCATTTTTTTAGGCGAGGTTTTCTATTAAATGCTTGTATGTACACGGTTCATTTGGCAATCTCGAGTATTTTGTCTACATCTGTGAGTTTCACTCTAGGAATACCCCGCTTGTGACCTGCCATTTGCTCAAACTTGTCAACTTTGAGCCAATCCTGCCAAGTGACAACTTTATCGTCCTTCAAACCTAATCCCTCGCTTCCTGGCTTCAGCGATACATCCATCTTGTTGTTCACAGCATCAGATAGCAGATTTTCTACGATGCTGAAACTGTCCATCATGGTTGTGGCTATGACACCCGTTGCGCCGTGGCCAATCCAGCCGGCGGCGTAAAACCCATCAAGCTGTTTGAATAGCTTTGTATCTGTAATATCTGGTGCAAAAGTAGAGGCATCAATTACTCTCCCTCTCAAGTTAGGAATAACACCCCTCCTGCAGTCGAACGGTATCCCGGCTTCAGAAAATGTAAGTAACGGTTTCCCCTTATACCCGGTGGATGTCAAGACGAGTTCGTTGCAGTAATCTACATACTTTCCTGGCTGTGGATTAACTTTGGTGGAGTCCGAGCTATCTACCGTATTGCACTGAAACCGAGTTGAGCTCAACAAGCCCGGATTGGTGGGATGGGGTACAAATTCCACAGGTGACTTTAAATAGTCTAGACTCCACGTCTTCCAGGGCTCCTGCTCTCCGAAATTTGTTCTGTAATCATTTATCAGCTTCAACCTTCTGTTCATGTTTCTATCAAGTTGAGCTTTTTTCAGAAGGTCGAAAGGACGCAAGACTTCATCACGTATTTGAAACTTAATCCCCCTTTCACTAAGCTCTAGAAGGTCTCTAAATTCTTTGTTGGTGAACGCGCTTTCCGGAAACCCTCTGCGTGCTACTATGCGAACATTTCGAACAGCACTTTTCTTGAGCTTCTCGAGCGCCGAGTCTACAATGTCGGTATTGATCCAATAATTAGTAGGAGACGCAAGAAGGACTCTTGTTACATCCATGGCGACATTCCCATTTCCAATGATTGTCACATTCTCAACATTCTCTAACTGAGGATTGATATGTTGACATTCGGGGACACCATTGTACCATCCTACAAAGCTTCGGGCACTGATGACACCGGGACTTTCTGCACCGCGTATATTTAAAGAGTTATCCGAAGCACACCCATATGCCAAAATAACTGCGTTATAATTCTCTTTGAGCTTTTTCAGTGATACATCAGTACCGACATCTACGTTTCCATAGAATCGAAACCGCGAGTCTTGGGCAAACTTGGAAAACCGATCCTGAGGACTCTTTACTGTGGGGTGATCGGGTGCTACGCCAAACCTAAGCAGCCCAAAGGGAACGGGGAGTTTTTCAAACATGTCAACATTTATGTTACTAGTGCCATCTTTCAAAAGCCTTAAAGCTGAATAAAACCCAGCAGGGCCAGAACCAACAACAGCCACCTTAAGACTGTGTGAAATATTGGGCAGCATACTATATATATATATATCGTTTGAATTTTCACCTGGTGTTTCTCTGTTTTTTCTTGGAGATAGAGGATTTTATTTCCCCCCATCTCTAGTATGAGATCAGAATGATTTTTCCTATTCTGCTTTCGTTTTATTTGTTAATGTGTGCGTTTTTTTTTTTCTTGCGCTTCACTTTGAGATCAACCAACAAAGTTGGAGCAACGAGTCTCATCGTGGGTCAATCCACATTTGGAACTGCAATATCGAGCGCCACATTTAGTGCAACTCGATGGTGCATTATCCCCACAGATAGTGCATAGCTTCTTCCATTTGTACTTTGAGCGGTTTGAGTAATCAAACGGGACTTCCAGTGAGTTGAGCACTTTGTGAAATCGATCATCAGCCTCGTCCAGATAATTTGAGACGTTCTTTCGAGAACCGAGTATTCTTCTTGTGTTGGCGGTGACTCCGACTTTAACTTTCTTACCGTCATGAGTCACAGTAATATTCTGAATCCCATCCCAAATTCCGCCTCTTAGCGAATCTAGCTTCCCCTTGGTTGAAGTTTCATTGAAATTCTCGCGATCAAGTTCCTGAAACCGCTTGTTCGAAGCCCTTTCTTGTGCCATCTGTTCTGAAGTCAAAACTTGATCTCCATATCCGATCTCGTCTTCATCATCAGAATTCTGATGGTGAGCCTTTGCCATAAGTGCCGATATATTGTAGTTGACACTCTTTGCACGCTTTTGTTTCTTGCTCTTCTCTTCCTCTTGCGCAATTTGATTACTCAAATCAAAAGCCGGTGTACGATGAGGGAGAGAGTAGGCAGATGAAAAGTAAACTACATTGGAAGACCCGCTTTGGGCATTCTTTGGAATCTCTTCCACGAGCACCATACTTTAGATTGATATATACACGACGTTGTCACTTAATCTCCTTCACTTGCCTTAGGCTTACCTCCATTTGCGAATGGTGCCTCTTTCTCAGCCTCGTCAAGCATTGGCTTTATCCCTCTTTTCATCAGATGAATCTACAAGTTATTAGCGTGCGAAAGAAAAAAAAAAAAAGGAAAAAGGAGATCGAAAATCACGTACGTCTATGCACTCTTTATATTCGTTCCAGAGGTCTTCACACTCATTTTGCATCTTTGTCAATTAGTTGGACAAGCAAGAAAGACACTTACGCTTTTCCCTTTCAAAAACTCTATGAGAAAGTGTGTTAATCACGGTATTAATGACAAAAACATACTTTCAGAGTACCACTGGTTAAAGCAGTTGTCATACTTGGTTTTCGCTTCGGTACACTCGGGCGCAAAACTCGAAGACATGATGTTTCCCATTACCTGGAATATATTTCTCGCACGGGTGCACGACCTCTCTAACCGTCTGTTCTGTCTATATAACGGTCGAATTCATCACCTGCTTCTTGTAAGCTTGCTTTTACTTTGCTGGGCCGCCGCTGAATTGTATTCTCTGGCGTGTTTTCAGTCGCTTCCTCTTTCCGCGGCTGAGCAAATTGTATCGTAACTGGTGGTGACATTCCACGCAATTTGAGCGAATCGTCATCAGCCGTTGTATTTGTAACATTCGCAAGATTTTTCGCAGCGTACATCGAAAGGACAGGAGGAGTCTGTTGAGTAGAGTCATTGTTCAAAGACTCATTAAGACCTAATCCAAATTCTGGCTGAGGTGGTCGCTCCCGATTGTACAACAATGCCGCATTAGTTCCGTTCTTTGTCCTCAGGAGTGAACCTCCAGCGCCGTATTTTGGAGTTTCAGGGAATCGCTGCTGTCTATATTGTTCGTCATCGTTCCTTGCCGGAGAAAGGTTTCGTTTATTCTTGGTCGGAGAAACCCCAATCTCGCTTTGCAATTTAGGCGGCTCCGGCAATCCAAATGGAGACGAATCAAACTGTTGTACTACGCTAGATCTTTTGTCATGTTCGCCATGATGCCTCTTTGAAGATCGCCTTGGCGAGACAGCTGGAAGTGGGTCCTGAGCGGATCTTTCCTCGTTGAATCTAGTCTGGTATCTTTGAGATCGCGGTGTGAGCTGCAACCGCCAGTTGCTATCCAGAGCACGATGAACAATAACACTTTTTTCGTTATTCGGTTGAATGGCATGGAAAGGTCCCAATGCGGAGCTCGATGTCAAGTTGGGGCCCGTATTCTCAGCGTGGTTTTTAGGCGGCGAAAGTCTTATCGACTCTAAATCAGTCACTGCAGCTGAAACAGGAGGTCGATGTATGCTCTCGCTGTCTTCTACGAGCCTATTGATATAAGTTTCTGTCTCTTCTCTGTCCCTATTTCGAGCTGCATTCGGGGTCGAACTGAGCATTCTCTTCCTAGGTCTGTTCACGGACTCCGGATTTTCTACCATTTCCTCGGGTTGTACATTCTCCGCAAACGACGGTGAACTATTATTATCTTTGGCATTCTGTTGCTCCTTGTATTCGTCAAAATCTCGCCGATACCGTTTTTGAATATCGTCAGTCGTCGACTGATTGTGGATAGTGCTTTCATCCCTGGCACTGTGATCGTTACGTTCTATATTCACCAAAGAGTCAGCAAATGGCTCCATCGCTTCCTCATACCCGCTCAAGCTAACGTTTGCACTGGCCTCGAAGAAGGATTTCCAGAAACTGACACTTTGCCAAACGTTTCGAGACGATTGTGCATATTTCTTAATAACAGGAATGAGTGAATCATTGACGACTTTGTTAGATTTGCTCAAGTTACGATCGATGTCTTGTAACGTGAGTGTGATTTCTTGTTCCAATTTCTCGAGTTCCAGTGCCTGTTTTTGCGTATTATTATAGCTTGCCGATTGTATAGATGATGCCGTAAACAGCGATTTTCTCTTCCCTTGTTCAGAGTATCGTTGCATTACCCAGCGTGACGCGCTATGCAGACTATATATATATATGTGTGTGTGCTTTATCACGAAGTGCATGAGGAACCTGTAATTTCGAACATGGAAAGGCTCTGGCAAGATAAAACCCAAACACCGGGCGTAAAACCTCAACTAGAATGATAACTTCTTAGCACATTAAATATTGTTCAGATTATTGTAGCTTGTCATCTTACCTCCTTTTCAGTCGTCTCCGTTGTTCATATCTTTTAATCATCTTCTCTCGAATACTTTTGTGGAGGTTGATCCACAGTCCATTGCACATCTATGAAAGCCTAAGATGCGTCGCTTCCGTATGGTGATAATAAGCCATCAAAATCCAAATATGTCTATTGACTGTAGTATCCAGTTCTCAATTGCTCGCTATGTATTTCTAGGGTTCTACTTATATTTTTATCATCGCACAGACATCAAAGATCTATATTCTGTTTTTTCTCCATGAACCCTGTGCCTAACAACTGAATGTCAAACACCAGTCCATAGGTTGATTACCAGATGCGCAATAGTATACATGCGATGGAACGTCTGAATATTGATATCTAGTTCAAGGGTCTTCGCGTCTGATAGTTTTATCAGGAGAGGTGCCAGTCTCTTATCTACCAAGTATATTTAAAGGACTGAACAGGTTAAAGGTCGTTCCCAAGACTATGATCCTCCCTTTTCCGTATTTTTTGTTCCCACATTGTACAGGTAGCCCCCTGAAA
The DNA here is from genome assembly GCA_003706365.1 of Citeromyces siamensis. NCBI lineage: Eukaryota > Fungi > Ascomycota > Pichiomycetes > Pichiales > Pichiaceae > Citeromyces > Citeromyces siamensis. The sequence goes on from PPLB01003337.1 coordinate 26,251, forward strand.
GTTTGGATTTGTTTGAATTTGACTGGTTTTTTCCTTTTTTAGGACATTGGGAGGATTGGATAAACGAAAAAGAAAAAATGGTCTATACTTTTGAAAGAAACATTTCAACGTGCTCACAGGGAGTATATTTACTAGAAGCTGCTCCATGAAAAACGAAAAATTATGTCCATACTCTGGGTGAACGAAAAGCAATTTGAATGATGGAAAATTCAGGCTAATGCTCAACACGCATAAAAAAACATCCGCCACTTCAAATTCATGCGCCCCCGATCATTGTGGGGTTCTCTTAACCTCTACATTTTACATCCGTTTGAATGAGTTCGTCCTTTTCCATTGATGCAGAAGTCTAGAGTCAGCTTCTCCCGTTTTCCCCATACACTTCCTAACCCACAGATAAAAATTCCAGAAGCGAACACTCTCGATACGTCACAGAAGAAATGAACTTTGTATCGTTTTCATAAGCTAAATTCTAATCGGAAACAAAATGTCTGCTGGTTCTTTCAACACAATCATTTACTATTGCAATTTATTCTAGCTAATGAAAAATAATTCCTCTTCATAAAAGAATGTGAGGTTACCAAAGCACACATCTCTGAAGTTTTCTTGTGAGAACTATTGATGCTTATGCACATTATTTCAATAATTTAATTTAGCATACAAAAATTACAAAGAACGGGTAGTCTGATCCTTCGCAGTCTTCTCATCGAACAACGAGCCTTGGTTCTGCACATCAACTTCGAGCACTTCTCTCACATCACCCAACAGTCTTGTATCGAAACCGGATGATTCCAAATACTCTAGGAATCGTTCATCCTCGTTATAAACTGCATCCTGGTCAACAGAAGGTAGCAAAAAGAGGGCAAGAAACGCGCTGAAAAGTGCCAAAGACGAAGCGACCCAGAATGGAGCTTGTGCACCTTTGGTTGTATCAGCTCCTCCGGCGTTCTTTTGGATCACAGGGAAGACCCAAGTCCCTACGAATGCACCAATTTTACCAACGGCAGCGGCGACACCATAGTATTGTCCTCTGATGCTGGTTGCGCTTGTCTTACTAGCAAGCAGACCCATGTTATCACCTGCGCCAAACTCTCCTAGAGTGAGGAAAATTCCATACACGACCACGAAAGCGGCAACGTGACGTTTCAGGGAATCGTAGCATGCAGCCATGATGTAACCAATTATGCCTTGTAAAGTCAACCCAAAAACGAGACAAACGCGGGGCCCAAAATAATCAGATCCAAGCGCACCCAAAAACGATCCAGGGATATAGAAAAGGTTGACAACCACGTTCCATCCAAATGTTCTGTACAGATTCCCATCCGAGACAATGACGCTGAGGAAAGCAGAAGAATAGAGACCGAATGCATACGCGGAAAAATCGTAGATGAACCAAATGATGGAAACTACTGCCAATCTGAACCAATAAAATTTGATCACTCTCCAATAAGGCACTCTAGTTCGTTTGAAATTGAGTTTGTTGAACTGGTCGCCCTCTTTGAATTTTAATCGCATAAAGAACAGAGACAGCGGAGGTAGAGCACCGAGACCTAGCGGAAGTCTCCAAACCCATTCCAGGTGTTTGGTGCGAAAAATGCATAACACCACGTAAGGCACAAAAGCACTCACGACAAATCCAAAGTCGATCATAAAATTGGTGAACCAAATAAAGTATCGGTTTCTTTTACCTGGAGGTAATAAGGCCGACGCTTCTGAACACGCCACCGAGCCTGCCGGGTACTCGCCTCCGATACCTATGCCCAAAAAGAAACGGTAAGCGGTAAGAGCCGCCAACATCCCACCAACGGATCCGCCAGCCCCCCAGGATCCGGCACACAAAATTGTGAAAATGATCAAAATAACAGTGGAGGCAATCATACCGATTTTTCGAGAATGGTAGTCGGCCACGTATCCGAAGAAAAGTTGCCCTACCACTGTTCCTACAAAGGCAATAGACGCAACGTTAGAGATGGCATTAGATTTTGCATAAGTATCCGGATAGAGCAATGATAAACACGTAGATGCAGTGCCGATAGAGTTATTCACGTAACCGTCTGAAAACAGACCGGCACCGGCTGTAAATATGGGCCACAAATCTTTGACCGCTAACTTTCTGGCACCATAACTGTCAGACGAACCCTGAGATCTTTCTTCTTCGTTAGAGATCTGGACCGACTTTTCGTGCGTCTCCTCCTGCTTGCCAAGGGTAACTTCACTGCGTACTCTTGGATACCAGCCAAAGAAGCACTCTTTGAAAGAACGAGGAAGATCTCTTGTTGCCATAGTCACCACTCGTAAACTGAGCAACCAAGTAATAGGAAAAATGCACCGTAAAAAATCGGATGTGCGTGCCTTATATTCGGAAGCCCATGTGATCAAACAAGTTGCCGCACATGCATGTAGATGCATACGCCGCTTCCAAGATAAAGTTCAGAGATAAGATTGGGAGTAAAAATAAGGTTTAAGAATCGCATAATACTTCTTTGAAAAATCTTATACTCCCCGGAAACAGCTTACAAACAGGACTTGTAATAAGGATGAGTAGGATCCTCGTTTCGGCACGTGTCTTTTCTGCACGTGTGATCAATTTCGCGCATACACATAGAAGGCCGGATTTTCCTTAATTGTTCCTGACATGCATGACGCAACCTTGTTAAAATTTTTCTCTCTCAAATTCTTCGTGAGTTCAGACTAGAACACGGGACGCTGGTTCCAGCTGGTAAATACGATGAAGCTTCTGTTGTTTTATTCCGGTACTTTTTCTGGCCGGTTGCTCGCACGTCCTACTTGCCTCTTGTCAATTATTGACAAATGCAGTCGTGCATATGCCGCATATTGAGGCCACATGAATAGGTAATGCTCGTAATATTCAGTATTGTAGCCGCGTCGAATCGACACTAAATGACCGACAGGAGAACAGTAAAGAAACTTTTTTGTTCGAACCTTGGTCGAAATAATTACGCCACGTTTGGCAGGTCGGTCAAGTAGACCGATACTCACCATCGTGATATTTTT